>PVIR01015309.1:6938-38630 GCA_004026965.1 Petromus typicus
AATACTGGGTGTGGAGACCCACACCCAGCAGCAACCAGTACCACATACCACAGTGCCGGGCGTGGTGGCTCACGCCTGTAATCCCAGCACTCGGGAGGCAGAGGCAGGAGGATTGTGATGTGAGTTTGAGGCTGAGCTCAGGGCCAGCCTGAACCACAAAGCGAGACCCTGTCTCAAAAAACCTAAAAAAAAAAAAAGACTGCAAGAATAACTCCTTCATATCAGTGTTATTTTCTTTCCTGGGTGGTTCTTTGAAGTTTTGTTACCTCACAGGTACACCAAACCTCTGAGGACTTGCAAGTGAGAGGCCATGCTTTTACTGCAAGATGAGGTGCCATTTGTCACCCAGCTAAATATGTCTAGGATTCCTGGGTGGGCATATGACATAAGAATAAAAGTGGTGGTTGTCCTACATGTTACCAGAGAGTTGATCTCAAGAGAATGTGTTCATGATTTTGTGCTTCTTCTCAGTTAATGGGCAAGTTTATTAGTTTCCTTTGGTTGCTCTGGGGAATAGGAAAAGAATGAGAATTAAGTCAAGTCATATACATATACAAATTCTGAATGTTTAGTGTGATCATGATATGTATATATATATTGAACCAATAAAGATTTAAATTAAAAAAAGAAATGAACACAAATTAAGTGACTCAAAGCAACAGACAAGTATTATTTGACATTTGGTAGGTCAAGTGTTCAAAATGTTATTTTTAGATTAAAATCAAGATAATGGCAGAACTTCACACCTTCTGCAAGTTCTAGGGCACATTTCCTTGACTTGCTCAACTTCTAAAGATTGTCTACATTCCTTAGTTCATGACCTGTTTCTCTGTTTCCAAAGCCATAACCAGCAGTTTCATTTTTCTCACATCACAGAGTATTGGAAGGGCCCTGCACTAGTGCCATGTATCTGGTTTGACCCTCTTTTGCTTCCTCTTTCCAACTTCAAAGACATTTAAGGCTACATTGGACTCAAGTGCGTAATCAGCATAATTCTATTTTAAAATCTCTTATATCCACATTTTATTCTTCATACTGTTGCAGTTCTGGGAATTAAGACATGGATATCTTGGGAGCTACTATTCTATCTACCATAATGACTCTAAACCAGTATGGCCCTCAAGATATTTGTATCTGTTGCATTAGTCTCACTTCATTTCAAGGTATGGACTACCCAGCCTAACAAATACTATACAAATATTTAAAAAATAGGCTACTCAATATATTTACTTACTAAAACTTTACAACTAAATGCCTTTTCTAAGAACATTTAATATTAGAAGAAGGATGAAGGTTAGAGTTTTTAATGTTGAATTGTAGAGCACTGTACATTGTGTAAGCTATTGCAGTTAATGTATCACAGAAAGTTTAATTTCATTCTGTGCACTATTTGCCTTGTTGACTAGAACATTAATTATTATCCTTGGCTGAACATTAATATCACCTGAAAAACATTTAGGCATCTTGAGTATTAGATCAATTAAAACCAAATATTAAATGGGTAGAACCCAGAATTAGTCTTTAGTAAAGTTTATATATCATTTTAATGTGTAAATGGGCATGAGAATCACTACTTTTAAGGCAAAGACTTCATTTAAATAAGCTTCTAGATTAAGTGGGAATTTGCCATATGTACATAAACTTCTAATAAATCAAGCACCAGTATTAGAGATAACGATCCCTGGAAGATTTTTAAGTAGCCTCTGTCCTTGTTTTGTTTCTTTTTTTGAAACAAGGTCTTACTATGTAGTTCAGACTGGCCTTGAACTCATAGTAATCCTTTTACCTAGCCACTCTAGCACTGGTATTACAAGCCTGTGCCTTCACATTTGACTCAAGGCCCTCTATCTTTAATATCTCAAATTGTTCCACCTTGTCCACAAAGGCCTATTTTTGTCTATCTATCTATCTAACTAACTATCTATCTATCTATCTATCTATCTATTTATCTATATCTATCTCTCTCCCTATCTATCTATCATCTGTCTATCTGTCTGTCTCTATCATAATCTTCCTTGTTTCACCAAACATGTTCCAAAAAATGATAAGTTTGAATCATTTCTACTTAAATGGACATACCTTGAGGATATCCTCATAAGTGAAAGAAATAGGTCACAGATAGATACATATCGCATCTTTTCTCTGGTATGAGAAAATGAAGATGTAAATGAGTCCTAGTATTGTATGTTATATATTGTAAAATAGAAAATGCTCAATGTAAAATAAGGTGAAAGGGGACAATGTTGAGATTGTAACAAAAAAGTAAGGAAACAAATTTTATATATATGGGGGGATAGGGTGGGTGGGGCTATGGAAAAAAATGAGAATTAAGTTGTGTCTTATACTGGTACAAATCCCCATTATGGAGTGCAATCATGATGTGTATATTTAATGTACCAATAAAGATAATTTTTTTTAAAAAGCTTTTTTGCATTCTGCACTAGAAATTTTCCTATTATTATATATTTTCTCTTGGAGTAGTTACATATTTCCTTTGCATTTTCTGTAAAAAAAAATCTTCTTGTAAACCTGAAAGACAATTGTTTTTGCCATTCATTAGATAAACTAAATTCATCTTTCTCCTTGTTTCAATATGAGAACACACAAATATTGATATCATAACTTTCTGTGTTCATCATTCCAGTGTTGCTTCATGAAAATGTAAGACAAAATTCAATCTCTAGAAATAGTATTGGGTCACAGTTCTTAGATCCCAGAGTTCCTATGATCAGAGTTTCTATAGATGGAGCCTAACTATCAGGAGGAGTTGCAGAGGGTGTTTTCTTAACCTCACTCCATTTGCGGAACTACTAAATCTCAGCAGAAGCTTTCTGACAATGTCTCACCACTCTTGGCATATCCTCCAATAATTAAGAACACTGTCTGCTTTTAAGGATTTGTACTGTTGTAGTGTTACTTATCAAAAGATTAGTCTTTACTCACTGTCTGTCACTTAAAAAAATTATTTTATCAAATGAGATAATTTTATATGCCAACTTTATTTTTCATGGGAACCCCAGATTAAATATTTTTTATTGATTTGTCTATGAAAGTGTCTCCTCAAAAACTTAGCATTTAAACTGGTGGACTTGATGAAGTAGGTTGCCCTCTCTGGTGTTATGAGTCATGATAGAATCTGTTGAAGGCCAAAACACAAGAAATTGAAGGCTAGAAATAATGTTTCTCCTCACTGCTTGAGTATTTTCCTGCCTCACTGCTTGAGCTAGGATACTTCATCTCATCTCAACACTTCAAACTATTATTACATCAATGACTCTCTGGTGCTCAACGTCTCAGTCTTGATGAAAACTATCAGCTTTCATGATTTTATAGCTTCAGATGGCAGATTTGGGGGCTTCTGAATCTCCTTAACTGCAAGTGTCTAATCCTTCTAATCTTTCTTTTTGTCCTTATCTTTACCGTACACGTATTGGTATCTATGTATGTGTCATGACATATATAGATCTGTATCACATTTTAGATATTGCTGTGTCATATATATAGATATGTGATATGCCTTTTATTTCTTCTGCTTTTCTAGAGAAATCCAATAGTTACAAGCTCATCCAGAAAGTCTTGAAAGAAAAAGAGAGATTTGTCTTGTGCCTTAATAGATAAAGGGACCAAAATTAAACAAGAACAAATGTTAACACAGATAAAATAAAAATCAAATAACCTAGAAAACCATGGATAGTTTGTCTTATGGATGAAAAGTCAAAACCTTAAAACTAAGATTAATAAAGTTCAGATGGAGGAAATTAGCAGAGCCCAGGAGCAAAGGTTAACATTACATGATAGGAAATGAATTGAAGGCAAGCTGGAGAATATCTCCTTAAATTTTATAACTTATTGCAAACTGCAAAGCCATGTCAAAAATTAATGAAGCAAGTAAAAATAGCATCAAAACAGTCCAGAAATATATAGCTAAAGGCAAAAAATAAAACCTTTTAAATTACAAAAAGAAAAACAAATATACTCTTTTGGTCAAATAAAACAAAATGAATGCTGTGACTTTTATGACTTTTAGAAAATTTTAATTATTGTGTAGATGTGTTTTAAATCATGTGAATATGTTGTGTGGTCTGGAGCTAAAAATAAACAAGTTTGTTGCCAACTTTAAAACAAAATGAAGCACATGCTAAATAGAAAACTGAGATTACAAAAATGCATAAAGTGTAACTATAGAAACTGGTAAAATATTGAAATACCATATTTCAAAGAAAAATGGGTGGGTAAGTGAAAATATGTATCTGTAATAGATACACAGTTTTTAACTGTAGTGCTTAGGATTAAACCCAGTGTTTCCTATATCCTATGCAAGCACTCTACACTAAGCTACAACTTCATTTCCTTTTAATACACTGTTACTTTTTCTCATTGTTGAGACAAAATACCCAAACCCACAGTTAAAAGAGGGATGGTTTATTTCAGTTCATAGTTTGTAGATATTTCAGTTCATAGTCAGCTAGCTCCAAGGCAATGTGGCATGGCAGAGCAGAATCAGTTCATGGAAGGCTGAAGGCTGAAGGCAGCTAGTAGTGATATATCAAAGCAGAAAACAGCAAGTGACAAATGACCTCAGGAACCTTCTTTCTGCCCCTTGTATTCCTATTATCCACTCACAGAATGATGCCAAACCAATCAGAGGACTAATTTAGTAATAATACTCTCTTGATGCCAGGTTCGCTTACTTAATCCCAGAATCACACACTATATGTCCAGTCAGCTTTGCAAAGCTATACTTATGACTACATGAGGCTTTAGGACTACATCTGAACATTAGTTATAATATGTACATTTGTTGAATGTTTAATGTTAATTAAGATAGCCTTTTACATTTTCAACTTTTTTTTTAAGAAGCAGATTGTAGACAATGTGAGACACAAAATTTTACTCCAAAGAAAAGTATAACAATTTAATCGACAACCTCTACTCAGAAGTTTGTAAGACTAGGCAAATAAAAATCCTAATTATTATGTGAATTTCAATGAGGACTGGAAATCTCAACTGTGAAAGGGTAAAGTTCTTAGTTCTAAAGAGGAATTAATTATTCAAGGATCTTCAGTTGAGCACAATTGTTAAAGCAAATAATGAATTGTTAATGCAAGCTAACTGTACACTTGTTAAAAACAGACAATGAATTATAAATGAAAACCAGATATCTTCAAGAAAGAGAATAAAGATTAACTGATAAGAGCCAGTATTCTGCATGAAAATAAGGGTGCAGTTAGAAAAGTTACTTGCTCAAGTGAATCTGAAATAGTTCCCAGTCCAAATCTAACTTTGAAAGATTCTCCCAAAAAGAAAACAAGTTCAAATAAGAGATGCTAAAACATAAAACCACATCTCCAGGATTGAAAAAGAAATCTACTTTGCAGGTGCATTTGAAACATGGAAAATGTCTTTAAGTGTTTATGTTTCCTCCTTCAACCTAAACATTACAAATTTATGGCATTCAGGTATATGGGAAATGATTGAGTTTTTACCAGGGGCTGGGAGTATAGCTCAGTGATAGAGTCATTGATTACCATGTGTGAGTCCTGATTTTGATATCAACAACTGTGGAAAAAAAAAGTTAAACAATTATAAAATAAACAAATGCTCACAATATATCAGAAAGATACACAAGAAACTAGTGTCAGGTTCTTCACTTAAAGAGGGACTACATGGCTGAGGATGGCAGCAGGCCTATTCTCTTCATTTGAAATATTTCTCTGAGGCCAAGTTTTCTCTTGACTGTCACCCTCATGAGGTGAGGCTACAATGATCTTTCTGTATTACTAAATTTGAGAGCAGTTTTAATCCAAAGAGCATTGCCTTCGTTATATATTGCTGTGTAACCTATTACCAACAAATGTAGAGAGTGAAATAGTAAATACTTGTTACCTCAGGTAGATTTTGAAGGCCGGTGTTTCTGAGTCACTGTAACAAGGGGTTTGAATACCAAGAAGCTGTACTGTTTGAACTATCTCAGAAGGTGCCTTCCGTAGGTGGCATTTGCAATTCAGTACTCTGTGCTCATCTTCTTCCCTGTCTGAACTGTTAGTTCCTTGAGAGCAGGAGTTAAATCATATGATTTTTAAAAATTTTTCCAGCATATCTTGTTGTTCTCCATATCTTTCTAAACTTGAATTATGGTGTCTGTACATCACAACTTAGAAACTTTATTCATGGCCTTAGCAATGACAAGGCAGGAGACAGATACACATACTGAAGCAGTATGCCAAGGAAGACAGAAAAATTAAGAACTTTTATGTTGAAAAGCAACAAGAGCTACGTGACTAGTGGAAGATAAAGAAAAGAATGTATAAACATGATGAAAATGTGTATAAACTAAGAGTCTGATAACCTCTTGATATGTATCTTGAGCCCTTGTGCATGATGTAGTTTTCCATTTAGGTCAATCTAGGCCCACATGCCTGATGTCAAATGGTAACAGTGACCAAAGTTCACATTCTAGGAAATAGCTGGAATTAGCCTTGTTTCCCAATGCTTTCTATTCCATATTGAAGGCTGTTTCATTGTTGCTTTCATTATACTTTTAAAAAATTTTTCTTTAAGAGAAAAGTAATCTTTGATCTCATGTGTATGAATCTGAAATTGGATAAAATAGTGGACCTTGGAAGAATAATTAATAGGTTAATGCATATTTTTCAAAAGACATCACAAGGAACACTGTGTGGACAGCTAGACAATACAAGATTTTTAAAAGAAATTTTAGATTTGTTTTCTCATGCCTCAGTAATGTCTCCTGTCACCTCTTACTGTATGATGATTTTTCAGGAGTTAGGTTTAGATATCTCAAAAAATTATTACCATTTGCTGAAGAGTCATACATAGGGCTCTAGAGGAAAGTACTATTCTAAAACTGAAAACTTTTCATGCAAGAGCAATATAATCAGATCCTTTTTTTTGAACAACAAAATCCTCATACAACACTGTTGCACTGTTTGAAACTACTTTAAAAGACATAAAAATGAGTTTGACATAGAATAATATTTAAATATTCAACTGTCAATATATTGCTTGAATTATTTTCAATTAGGAAGTATCTTAGATGCTTAGTAAGTGTCTCAGTGTTATGTGACATAAGGCTGAATCATGCCCTCCAAGTCTTTCCCAGTACCCTTTGAAAACTCAGTTTCAAAAGTAAGTTCAAGTTTTAGTACACAGTGAAAGAGATAGGTCTAACTTTAGCTTCTGGCAAGTCAAAGCCCAGTTTTTCCAGCACCATTTGTTAAAGAAGCTATCTTTTCTCCATTAAGAATTTTTGGCTCCTTTGTTGAAGATGAAGTGACTCAGTGTATCTAGAGTAGTTTCTGGATCTTCTAATTTACTCCACTGATCCTTAGGTCTGTTGCTTTGCCAGGACCATGCAGTTTTTATCACAGTGACTTTATAGTGTAGTTGCAGGCTTGGGATCATAATACTGCCCCTACCATGTCTTTGCTGCTTAGAATTGCTTTCACTATTCTAGGTCTTTGGTGATTCCAGATGAATGTTTGGATTTTTTTCCTCTCGATCTGTGAAATACGCTGTTGGGATTTTAATCGGGATGGTGTTGGACCTATATAGTAGTTGTGGGAGTAGAGCCATTTTGACGATACTGGTTCTTCCTACCCAGGAACAAAGTATGTCTTTCCTTTTTTGGATATCTTCTTCTACCTCCTTTTTCACAGTGCTATAGTTTGAAGACTAGAGGTCTTTTACCTCCTTTGTTAGACTAATTCCTATATATTTTATTTTTGGGGGTGCTATTGTGAAGGTGACTGACTTCTCAATTTCTAACTCAGTGGGTCTGTTGTTTGTGCATACAAAGGCTATTGATTTTTGAGCACTGACCTTATATCCAAGTTTTCTTAAATCTAAGGAATAGCATTAGATTTGAGATCAGTCATTTTATAGGTTGCATTGAAAAATACGTTTTTTAGTCTGTTAACTTAAGTAAAATACTATAATTCTACATTTTAAAAGTGAGAGAACTATATTTATAGCAAAACTGGTTCTTTTGAGAATTGAATTTACAATAAGGAATGATAGCCACACATTCCATACCTGAACTCAGTCCACCTTAAATCAATCAATACCAATAGAACAGTGATGAAATTAACACAAAATCTCAGTTTTCAGTTCTATGGATCTACTATCAGAGGAATATATCTGCTCATCATTAAAATAACTTCATATCTTAAAAGTACTTATTTCTTTTTCAGAGTACATAAAGATGAGTTGTCATCTTATCCAATCATAAATGCAGGAAATTCACACTTGAACTAATTGTTCTATCCTTTATGGTTCCTGTGACTCAAACTTTTCTATCTACTGTTCTTTTCCTTTACAGGTCATTGGCCTCTTCAGTTTTTATGATGTAAGATATACTCTCTTCTCCTTCTACACTTGAACTCTCAACTTTACTCCATTTGAATCTTATTCATCTTTCACAATAAATTTTAAATCCTCATGATAATTTTTTCCTTTTTTTTTTTGATCATCTTGAAGTGAACTGAGGTCAGTTATTTGTGTAATTGATGACCAAAGAAATATCCTCAAGAGAAATTATATATATTTTGTGGGATTAGAAATACCAAGGCCAAAAATGTCACTTCTAATATATTGTTTCCTATTGATAAAACAATGATCTATTCTGAATTTACCTTTACCCCTAAAGTTTTTACCTACCATCTCAGAGATATTAAGCTCTGTGTTAGAAGATTAGGGTAAAGTTATTATTATTATTATTATTATTATTATTATTATTATTATTATTATTTTAAGGTTTTTTGAGGCAGGGTCTCACTTTGTGGTTCAGGCTGGCCCCGAACTCAGCCTCCAACTCACATCACAGCAATCCTCCTGTCTCTGCCTCCTGAGTGCTGGGATTATAGGTGTGAGCCACCATGCCCAGCAGTGTGGTATGTGGTACTGGTTGCTGCTGGGGTGAGTCTCCAGTCCCAGTACTGTTATGTGGTTACCGGGGATCGAACCCGGGTCCTGGCGCTTGTAAGACAGGCGTCAGAATGACTGAGCTATATCCCCAGCCCTAAAGTAAAATTATTTTCAATAACTTTATCAAAAAATAATTTTTGCGTTGCATTTCTCATTTGTCTTTCAATAAAATCTCATTTGCAAATAAAGAAACTGAAGCATAGAAAGAAAATGAACCATCTCATACTCTTGCAGCCAAGAGGTATATCTTCATACACATTTTACCAATATCACACATCATTAAGAGGAAGCATGAGACAGCTTTAGCTTCCTACCGAAGGAACTGAGTAAACCCATATTGTATTGTTTAGGTGCCGCTACACTATTTCTAGTCTGGGATGAGATAAGGGAGATATTTACAGCATGTGATGGACATTTGCTTTGGTTAGGTGATAGAGACTGGAGAGAAAAATAATTCCTTTAAGTGGGAACTTGTTTTCTCATTAATGAAGCACTGACCAGAGAAACCCGGGCTCAGGAAGTGAGCAGTTCTCTGACCTGTACACTGAAACATCATATTTGGTGTCTTTTGAATTTCTAGAAGTTTTACAAAATATGAATGAACATAGCAAGAAAAAGAGGGGTTTTTTTTAAAGGTTTTTTGAGACAGGGTCTTGCTTTGTGGTTCAGGCTGGCCCTGAGTTCAGCCTCAAACAAACATCACAGAAATCCTCCTGCCTCTGCCTCCCGAGTGCTGGGATTACAGGCGTGAGCCACCACGCTTGGCACTGTGGTATGTGGTACTGATTACTGCTGGGGTGAGTCTCCATGCCCAGTATTGTTATGTGGCTTGCGGGGATTAAACCCGGGTCCTTGTGCTTGCAAGACAGGTGCTGGAACCACTGAGCTATATCCCCGGCCCAGAAAAAGAGATTTTTGAGACTTGTATATATGTAGGATTTCAAGTATTAATACCATACCATCACTCTACTATATAAATATACCACTATGTTGTATATTTTCTCTTTTATGTAAATTAATATTGTAAATACTTTTTTTTAGAGCAAATCTTACTACATTGCTCAGGCTGGTCTTGAACTCATGGACTCAATTGATTATCCCACCTCAGCCTCCCAAATATGTAGGACTATAGGGACATGTCATTTTGTATGATTCATACACTCTTACATTGATAATAAAATGTAAGGCCATGAGAATGAGGACTTCACATGGATAGATGACTCATCATAGTATTCACAACTCTTTAAAAAGTGTCAAGCACATAATAACTGCTCAATAATTTTTAAAAGAATGACTTACTTCACTAGATGTGTAAAACCAGGACATTCGCCTGTAATCCCAGGACTTGGGAGGCTGGGGCAGGAGGATTGCTGAAAGTTTAAAGCCAACCTGGGCTACACACTGAGTTCAAGCCCAGCATGTACTACACAGCAAGACACTGTCTCAAAAAACAAAACAAAACAAAACAAAAGCGAACAAAAAGAATGACATGCTTCTACCAAGAGGGTAGTCCTTGATGGCAGATTCCTTTGGCAGTGCTAAGAGATGGCTGGGCTCGAACATATAAACCAATGACTGAAACAGTCTAAGTGAAAACACATGTGGAAATAGCATTGTTATTGACAGTGTGCTCTTTTTTCCAGAAGGTATTGCTTACCTCTTGTCTCATTTGGATTGTCAACAACTCTGTGAAAACAATGTTATATTCTTTGTATAGATGGATGAATAAATTAAGCACAGAATGGTTAGCAAACCTCAGAACTGGTAAACTGCACAATCTTGGTGAGAAAAAGGCTTTGAACCCCACTCTTTCCATAATACACATTGCTGTATAATTAATGACAGGAATATTGAATACTACCACTGGAAGCATGAGTGAGAAATAATGGAAATTCAGTCATATTGTCAATGGTTTAGATCCAAAAGTATAAAATACTATAGTACATTTGCTTTCAAACTTTTCAGAATTAAGCACAGAAAAAGCAGAGGCAAAATGGCAAGATTAAACAACAAGACTAACAATAACATCTGTAAGTCAAATCATACCATGAACAATGGATGATAAATAAACTAGTAAAATATAATAAGAACTCATTTAGACCATACCTAAACACTAATGAGAATGTCCTGAGCAGCCACACTAATCTCTTGGATTAAATATCTCTGTAAAAATTCAACATATCTCAAATATAAAAATCTCAACTAAAATGTGTGAGGATTCAGGGAAAAAGAAGTGAGAAAACAAGAATGCTCTCCAGTGAATAAGGAAGAGAAGGTTTGTTTTGTTTTGGTTTTTTGTGTTTTTTTTTGAGACAGGGTCTCGCTTTGTGGTTCAGGCTGGACCTGTGCTCAGTCTCACACTCACATCACAGCAATCCTCCTGCCTCTGCCTTCCGAGTGCTGGGACTACAGCTATGAGCCACCATGCCTGGCACTGTGGTATGTGGTACTGGTTGCTGCTGGGCATGAGCCTCCATGCCCAGTATGGTATGTGGTTACTGGGGAATTGAACCCAGGCCCTTGCACTTCCAAGACAGGTGCCAGAACCACTGAGCTAACTCACCAGCCCCAGAAGAGAAGGTTTTTATACTAGCTTTTAGATAGGTATATGCCAGAGAAAGGTATACACCAGAGAATCCCTTTCTTTCCCTTAAGGAAGTCTGACATTTAACTGAACTTAAAAATCAGTAATTTGTAAGGAAAACAAACTTGTGTGTGTCATTCTCTCACTTGATTATAATAATATTTCCCTTGTTTTTATGATGATTAAATCATAAATGATAATATATAAAGTTGTGCCTACTATAAAACTTAATGTATTTTAGGAACTCAGTAGATAGGATAATTTTTCCCTTTTTTCCTTAGTATTTAAAAAACAGAAGTAAAAACACTACAGAAGAACGTATGACTCAGTTTTCTAGTAGGTGCCCAAAAGCAAAACTGCTGAAATGAATCATTGTTAGAAAAGATGCTCAGAATTCAATTTATGGAGCCATGATTTGAGATTACTCAATTCATACTCTTCTTTTGTTTACTGAAACTAAGATTGGTATCACTCTTCACTTTGAAAAATTGGGGGATTTTGGGCTGGAGCTTTTTGACAAACTATTACTAGTTTACCCAAGGTCATTTTCTAAAAGAAAGATCCAAAAAACAAAGCACTTTTACTTTTGTAAAGTAAGCCCTAAAAAGTTAAACACCTTATATGTGTATATATTATATACATATTTTCATGGATATTTAATATATATTAAATATATCACATTTCTATTATTTTTGAATGTACAGTATATAAAATGTATGTTAAAATTTTTTGCTAGTGCAAACTATAAAATGTATGAATATATATATATATATATATATATATATATATGTATGTATAATCATTTTGACTTCTTTTTCTTCTCGTCTTGGCTTACCTGAATATGTTACATGAGGCTCAATCACTCTAGTAAGATTAAATTTCAGGGGGCCAGGGATTTATCTCAGTGGTTCCAGTGCCTGCCTTGCAAGTGCAGGGCCTGAGTTCAGTTCCCAGTAATCACACACAGCAATGCCACATATGCAGTGCCAGATATGGTGACTCGTGCCTGTATTACCAGCACTTGGGAGGCAGAGGCAGGAGGATTGCTGAGAGTTCAAGACTGAGCTCAGGGCCAGCTTGAACTATGAAAGCAAGATCCTGTCTCAAAAAAAGGATTAAATTACAGATATTGCTATTATTATTATTATTATTATTATTATTATTATTATTACTAAGGAGCATGTTTATACTGTTGTAGCTCCTTGTCTTGCAAGACCAAAAATGGTGGCAAGAAACTGAAACGTACTCTCCAGCTGCTATCATTGAGAATACTTGGGGGTGAGGTTCAGATGGCAAGACCATTCATAAACAAACTGGCCCCAACTTGAGCAAAGTTTGTAATCTCAAAAACAAGGTCTCCTAATCTGTGACAGAGATCTCTGAGGTAGCATACCGAGATCCAGTTCCTTGCAAAAGTAACAAGATGCTATCAGTCACACTGAAACTAATTCCCCAGGTCATAATTTATTTAAGGTTGGTTCAAGAATCAAGAATTTATTTAAGGATTAAAAATGTAGATTCTATCTCTAGACCTCCTACAAGTCTCTCCATCACTGGATCTTATGCACCCCAGAGTCAGAGGGCTCCTGCTAATATTATATACCAAAGATTGGTGAGTTAACTAGGTTGGGACATTTGCTGTATATTCCTTTTATCCTTTCTTAAACTACTAACTTGCTGTAGTGATAGACTTGCCCATAACTTTAAGAATTTAAAAGAGTCCAAATTCTTTTCAGATTTTAAGATATTGTTTTATCTTTTTAGAAAAAGATATGAAGTCAGAACAGGATCATAAAAATAAGTAAAATTGTGGTTAGTTTGATTCAAAATCCATTAATGAATCAATAACATCGATAAAAACACCTTATCTGTAAAAAATAAAGATATCACTAATAATAAGAAGAATAACACATTATTCAAGAATTGAACAAAAGATGTATAAAGCTTTTATGGAGAAAATTATGAGTAACCATTGAAGAGCAGAAGGAAAAAAAAAAAAGACCTGACTAAATGGACAGATATGAGGGGCAAATTTACAGAGGCAGTAATACTTGCCCAAATTAATCAACCAGTTTAGTGCAGTTTCAATCAGTTTCAAGGATTTTATACTGAACAATTTTATCTAGTGATTTTAAATTGATATTAGGTAATAAAGACAATATAAAGATAATAAGCTGAAGATGTACCACACAGATCATCACTCAACATTCTGTTTCAGTTGTTAAACTGTGTGATATCAGCTGAAGAATAGATAGATAGATAAAATAAATGAAATTAATTGGCCTGAAATGACACATGCATTCATGGGAGCTTATAAAAATAACATTATAAATTGGTGGAAAAAGATTTTAAAATATATCTGATAACAAATGCTTATAGGATGACTGCTTATCTGTATGTAAAAAGAAATCGGAGATGATTGACAGTAAGGTGGCATATTATGGAAACTCAGACCTAACTCTCCCATAGAGACACCAGCTTAACAATATATAGTCAAATAGTCCTATGAGAGCTCCAGACACTAGAGTAACAGTACCCTCTGGGAACTCAAAGATAAGAATAGTTCCACTGAAACACATTAGGTAGCCTAGCGTGGCTCAGAACATGAGAAGAAAAAAAGTGTAACTCAAAGTCTTTCCTTCTGAAAAGAATGAGAAGAATTGGGCTTACATTACATATTGTAGCTTTCAAAATGCTGCTTCAGGGACTGGTTTCTGTTTAATTTGATGTAGAGCACTGGTGGAATTGCCTATTTTGAAGGCCAGGATAGTTATAGATGACAAAATGCTCAGAGATTAGAGGCAGCACAAAGAAGTTGCAGTACCCAGACACATACTAGAAAGAACAAGATGTCACAGAATTTTAAAAGGAAAAAATAAAACAACAACAACAACAACAAAAAACTTCACAACATGGAAAATTGTACACAAAAGCCTCAAGAAGATACATTATCACAGAGGAGTTGAGATGTCAACAGGATTTCTAGCCATATTCATTGGTGAAATTCTTTTTTTAAAAATTATCATTATTTTTTGAGTCTTGCATTATAGATCAGGCTGGCCCTGAACTCACTATGTAGCCCAGGTTAGCCTTAAACTCAGCAGTGCTCTGCTTTCTGAGTGCTGGGATTACAGGAATGTGCCACCATGCCCAGCACTGTAGTATATAGTGCTGGGGATTGAACTCAGGACCTTGTGCTTGCAAGGCAGACACTGGAGTCACTAAGCTAAATCCCCTGCCTAGTAAACTTTTTATACTGTATAAAGAAAATTCATAGACCTGGTTGATGTAGTGTTTTTATATTTATAAATCACAATAAAGATATTAAGGTGTATATATATATGTACACAAACACACTCCAAAGAGGAAAAAGCAAGGCAAAAAAGGATAAAATAAACCTCCACAAATAAGCTCCAAAGAACTGATTAACTACCTCACAAAGAATCCAAAATAACCATCTTGAAGAAGATTACTGTGGTACAAGAGCACATAGACAACCAAATGTATCAAGTAATCTACATGAACAAAAAGAGAACATCAATGTAGAGACACAAACTGTAAAACAAAGCCAAACAGAAATTCTAGAGCCAAAAACTATAATGCTTGAGTGTAAAACTAGCTCAAAAAGGCTCAAAAACTAACATGGTCAAGTAGAAGAATCAGCAAACTCAAGGTACCAGAACAGACATTTCTCAAAAGAACACACATGGATAAGGTATATGTAAAAAAATGTTCAGTATCATAAAAGAAATTAAATTAAAACCACAAATTTGTTTTATACCTACTAGTATAAAGGATGTTTATAAAACATGTTTATAAAACTAGGATGTTTATTATTAAGAAGCAAAAGAAAAGTTTTAGAGAAAAAAGAACTGTTGGTAGGAACTTAAATTAGTAAAGCCATTATAAAAATAGTATGGAATATCATTAAAATAGAGCTAGCATTCTCTTCATGATATATATTCAAAAAGAATAAAACTAGCACCTCCTAAAGATACCTGTGCTCAACAAGATACTGGCAAACAGAATGGAACACAGCATCAGAAAGATGATACATCATGACCAAGTAGTACATCTCATCCCAGAGATATAAGGGTGATTGAACATATGAAAATCAATAAGTGTAGTACATCATTTAAATAGAAGCAAAGACAAAAATTACATGATTAGTCCAATAGATATAGAAAAAGAATGACAAAATGTGAACCAATGTCAGCATCGCATTAAGTGAGGAAAAATTGAAAGGTCTCTCTGTAAAATCAGGAACAAGAGAATGATGTCTATTATCACCACTCTGTACAGCATAGTTCTCAAAATATTAGCTATAGCAATCAGGAAAGGAAAAGAAATAAAAGAGATATGTGTATGAAAGGAACAAATCAAATTATCATTACTTGCCGATGACATGACCCTCTACATAGAAGATCTAAAAGATTCCACCAAAGGACTGCTGGACTGAGTAACAAATTTCCATAATTTTGCAGGATACAGAATCAACACACAAGAGTCAAGGATTTAGCTCAGTGGTTGTGGTGGCTACCGCTCAAGCACAAGATCCAGAGTTTAACCCTAGGTTAAAAAAAATCAGTACACAATAATCAGCAATATTCCTGTGCAGCAATAATTAGAACAAATTTAGGAAAACAATATTATTCACAGTAGTTCCAAGAAAAATTAAATAGGTAGGAGTTACCTAGCTAGGAAGTGAAAGATCTCTAGACCTAGAGAAAACAATCCTAAAATTCATATGTAACAGGAAAAGTCTCAGAGTAGCAAAAACCATCCTTATCAACAAAAGCAAAGTAGGGGACAACACAATCTCAAACTTGAAGTTCTGTTCCAAAACTACCATGACTACTGCCACAAAAGAGTGCACTGACATGGATCTTTTTTTTTCCCCTTTGTTTCATAAGACTGACTAAGTCTATTGACTAAGTCTGATTGTATAGTCTGTTTAGTCTCCCAATAACCAATTCTTTGAGTCATTGGTTTTTTTGTACTGTTTTTTAGTCTCAAGTATATTAATTTCTGCTCTGATTTTTAAAATTTCACTTCTTGTACTAGCTTTAAATTTAAATTTTTTCTCTTTTTCTAGGTCCTTGTTGTGAATCATCAGGCTATATCTTTTGGCTCAAGAGTGAGCTATAAACTTCCCTCTTAGAATGGCTTTTGCTGTGTCCAGAAGATTTGGTATCTTGTACTGGCATTATTATTTGACTTTATAAACTCTAAATTCTTCACTGAGTCCTTCTGCAACCTACTAATTCAAAATATATTACTTAATTTCAATTCATTTGCATATTTGCCATATTTTTGTTTGCCATTGATTTCTAGTTGTTTAGCCTTAAAAGTAAAGAAAATTTTATCATATACAACAACACAGATGAATGTTGAAGACAGAGAAGAATAAGCCAGTTCCAAAATACTATACTGAACAGTTCCACTTATAGGATGTGTCTGAAGTAGTCAACTTCTTACAAAGAGAAAGTGGAATAGTTGTTGCCAAGGAGGAGCTGAAAGGAAAGGGAAAGAGAATTTCTCACTGAATATACAGTTTCAGTTTCACAGTGCAAAAATATGTCCTGAGATCTGTATAAAAAGATATAGGTATGTTTAATGCTATTTATTGTAATGTACACTTAAAAACAATTAGGATGACAAGTTTTGTGTTATGTGCACACACCATGGACACGTATCTCTGATATTTTAAACATTTACCTTAAATAGTTTAATATCTTTGACATATATATCCATACACATGTAACTTCTCAAGTCTTCCATCTAGTTGTACATAAAGCTTTAAAACATGGCTTTGTAATCTAACTGAAAAAAATTGTGAACTATTAACAGAATAGGTACTTGAGAGTAGCAACTTTTTCTGCTTCTCTGCCAAAGCATGTGATTGTTACAGCAATCTGCTAGTAGATGAATATTATTGCTAATAAAACTGGTGCACTTAGATATCAATAATTTAGTCAATTATTCTTTCAACATCTTTTGTAGAAAATGAACTTGACCTCTGTGCATAGGCTGTTGAGTCAGATTATTTCAATGCTTCCCATCCACTGCTGTCCTAGTGCAGCTCCATAATTGCAATCACCTCAGGAGTTTGAGAGTAGGATTATTAAGTCAAAATTATTTCAAAGAGAAGCAAGATTCACATGTATTACACAACAAGGATTCAGATTGAGTTAAACAGTAAATATCTTGAGCTAAGGATTTAGACAGTGCCTGCCTCACAAATGCAAGGTCCTGGGTTCAATCCCTAGCAACAAAAAATCAAACCAAACCAAAACAAAAAACAATAAACACCTTTGCTATAACATGGATGCTCATCAATATGACTCTTGATATTTCAGTGAAGATTTTAAAGAGCTGTGCAAAATGTTTGTGAAGTCTTGGAGTCATTGACATGAAATGGAAACCAGGCAGATTGATCTTCAGAAGGGTTGAGAGGCAGACTGTACTGCCTTGGCTGGGTTAATACACTGGTGAGACTCTGCTATAGGTAGGCAATGGAAAATCCATCTGAGGGAAGTGAGTGTGAGGCATAGATCAAAATAGCCTAGGAACTTATAGTTCCACTTAGCCTCTTGGCTCGGTCAATACTAGCCTTCAGGATGTGGAGGTGGAAAGAAGTCACTATCATTAAGATAGCATGAATACTCACCTTCCCAGCTACCATATGTGCTATTGACCCCCTTTTCTGTGAGCCCTGACATAAAAGAGCTGGCTGAGGAAACCAGTGCATGTGCAGCAGTGATACTTGTCATCACAGAGCAATCTGTTTTCTCTGGGTCAGGCACTCATTTTCCAGCTCATTATGGTCACCAGGAACAGAGTTTCTACTCCCACATGAGAAGGAGAAAAATGATGATTGGGAGACTTTCAAAATTCTATATTTGAAAACTTTCAAAATATGTTTTAAGCAAAAAAAAAAATGATAAGGCAGAGATGTGGGAGAACTCGTGTTTTTTATGATTATCCTAATTCCATACCTGGAGAAATATTTTCTATGTCCTGAATTTTAATGGAATGTCAGAGTTTTCATCCTTTTCTATAAAGAAGAATTAATTTGGTCACTCTTTTCCTGTCTCGGGAATTGTGAGAAAGAGGAGAGTTCAATGGTTAATAGCCCACCTCCAAATTCTGATGACTCCTGTTTTATACTGCTACTAAAGAGGAGGGCTTTCTGCTTCTATGTGAATCCTCCAGCCATGTGCACAAACCTAGTAATTTACTCAAAATTTGAGATATATATTCTGATGTCCATTGAACAGGATAATGTTTTATCAAGAGGCTAGTTGGTGCAAGAGTTCTAATAGTAAGATGTTAGTGCTGTATTGTCCAGGATTTGAAGAGCACAGATTTCCCTAAATCTTTAAGTCAGACCCTACAGGCAGGTTAAAAATGCAAGTTTTATACTCCTATCCTTGGTTTAATATAAATGAATTCATTATTGATTTACTTTAAGGGAGAAATGTCCAATATATATTAAATCTCTAGTCATCCAGACATCAAAGATATAAAAAGAGAACCCCAGTGAAAGGTTTATAAGTTAACAATGATTAAATAAGGAGGAGCATTTCCAGATGTTTGTGTATTTTCACTGTTTGCTAAGACAAAAAGTGTCAGAAATACAAGTAAATCTAATCCAATGTTGTAATAAGTAATATTCTCAAATGACTTCCTTTTCAAATGGTATTCCAAAGACACATGTGTAAGAAATTGTGCTATATTTCCATTACAATGGCTCAGTCAGAGCCACCACTAACC
The DNA here is from genome assembly GCA_004026965.1 of Petromus typicus. Lineage (NCBI taxonomy): Eukaryota > Metazoa > Chordata > Mammalia > Rodentia > Petromuridae > Petromus > Petromus typicus. The sequence continues at coordinate 26,245 of PVIR01015309.1, forward strand.
ACTTTGTGGCTTTGTATGAATTAGAAAAATAGATATATGACAATCTTTGCATCCCTCACATCTCACTAGCGGTGGAGTTCAGCAGTGGCTTTCAACAGGTGTTGGAGAACAAATCTGACTTTCAGCATCACACCATGGCGATCTCTAAGTGCAGTTACATTGCCATCTGTAATGCCATCTCTTGTTAAGTTAAAATAGGTTAAAAAATATACCCCATTGAATGAAAGTAAGTGTGGAGAGCCAAGAAATTTTAAAACTTGGTTTGTGAAGATCAAGAAAGAGAAGAGTTGACCTGATAAAAGGCCTCATTAAGACTATCCTTGTATATATTTCATATTTGGTTTTTGATCTCTGGCCTTAACTACTTTCTTCTAATAACTTTCAAGAATTTGAAGAACTATTTATTCAAGTTCACAAAGGGAAAAAGTAAACCAAAGCAGAATCCAGGAGTTTTCTGAACAGTTATTTGTTACTTCTCAAGTAAGACATCACACGGTGGAATTTATATCCACTACAATCATTTACTGTTATCAAAAACAATGCAATGTTGAGATTGTAACAAAAAAGTAAGGAAACAAATTTTATGTATATGGGGGGGTGGTAGGGTGGGTAGGGCTATGGGAAAAAATGAGAATGAAGTTGTGTCTTATACAGGTACAAATCCCCATTATGGAGTGCAATCATGATGGGTATATTTAATGTACCAATAAAGATTAAAAAAAAAAACCAATGTGATTCTCTTGAAGGAAATCATTTCTCACATCTTATATATGCACCTTTGTTAATGTGATTTCAAAATACAGGGGAGGAGGCACCTCTTTCTCCTTATGAAACTTTAATGGAAGACATGAAAGAGTTGAAGGTTTAGAGTAAATTTTATGCTAGAAGAATACCAGTGGATATATGACTGATATTTTAATCACTCTAAAGGGTTAACCTTTATCTCTGTAAGACAGCGAGTAATTATTATAAAGTATTGAGTACAAAATTTAGGATAGAGCCAGGGATGTAGTACAGCAGCACAATGTCTGCCTGGCAAGTGCAAGATCCTGGTACCAAAAATCAGACAAACCACGACCACCACCACCACCACCAACAGCTAAAAAGTAGAAGTTTCAGTTCCATTCCTCTTACAGTAGGAAATAATTATTAATGAATGAACTCATGCAAAATGCCAGACCGGGTGACTTAACAGGATTTTATTTTCTCACAATTCTGGAAGCTGAAAATACAAAATGAAAATATCATCAAAGTTGATTGCTGGTGAAGTCTTTTGCTTGGACAGTAGTTCTTGTTTCTTCAGATGACTTTTTGTTTGTACACATATGGGAAGAAATACCTATGGTGTCTCTTTTCTTATCAGAAACAACCTAATCCAATAGGTACTTTTGATGTCATTCAACTTTAGTTACACCTTTGAAGATCTTAATGGAAAATACCATCATTTTGGTGTTTAAGACTTCAACATATGAGTCTTGTAGGAATATAGATTAGCCCATAACATTTCTACATTAGCAGCTTAAGGTAACACAGATTTATATTCTCATTGTTTTGAGTCGAAAATCTAGATTGGTTCATCTGGATTGGTTTATCTAGATTTGCTTCTCTGCTCAGGGTTTCACAAAGATAAAGTCATGGTGTTGTCTTTCTGGGATCTTGTCAAACGGCTGTGATAACCATTCATTTCCTAGTTCATTCAGGTTTTTGGAACAATTAGTTCCTTGAAGTTGTAACTCTATCATCTTGGTGTCTTTTATCTAGGGACACTTGACTTCTAGAGGTTTCTTTCTGGTGCTCATATGTGGGATTCTCCATCTTAGAATCAACAATAGTGTAACTCACACTTCAAATCTTTTGCATTGTCTGTGTGTTTTGTAGTATCATATGATTAGTTTGGGTCCACTTCTGTAAACCAGGATACTCTGCCTTCATCATTTCTGTGAATTTCCCGTACATCTTTGCACATTAAAAACATGGCTATCTAGGTGGCTCATTACTCATTTTACTGTAATACCTTCTAGGTTTGAACTTCATATAGGGACAAGAGATATTTCTGGAGATGATATTAAAAAACAATATCAGTAGAAGACCATGCTGATGAGAATAGTTCTAGTGTTTTCATCATTCAGCAAGGTGATCGCCTTTGGTTTACAATATGGATATGTGTGTGTTTGTACATGTGTATATCTGCTTTCTTTGTTCATATATGTATACTATAAAGTCTCCATTTATACCTATTGTCTAGTTTTTTAAAATCAGTAATGAATATTCACTGTCAGATTCCTTTCTGAAGTCTATAGTAATGCTTATTTCTTTATATTTGATATGTTAATACAGTTTCATAATGTTTTTATATTATTTTCTTTTTAATTGAATATCTTTACATTCAGTTTTAATATTTTATCAAATTTATATTGTGTGAGAGTTTCTGTGTAAGTATTTTAATGTAACTTTCTAGTTTGTCTTGTTTGTTAAGTTTTCTTGTAGGGTTTATAAAATTAGCATAATGTCTTCCCATTTTAGATTGTATCTGTAATCTATTTTTCAGGAGTTTGAAAGAATGTCATGAAAACAAGGCTTGAAGAAGAGTGTCTTTATTGATTGTCACAATATGTTTCTCTTTTGATCTTTTAGTTTAGTTATTTTTAAAAGCTTAAATATAATCTATCACTACAGTTTATTCTTCGTATTAAATATCTATACACACACACTTCAAATAATCCTACCTGCACACAAACACACTCATCTATACATATTTTTTAAAATATCATGTGATAAATGGCTGGACTTCTTATTTGCTGACTTCTCTAGGTGAGACTGGAAAGACTGTTATAATATGAAGATAAGGAATTTCTAAACTCTTTTATTAACATTTGTGGTAGAGAATTATATCTCACAAAAATATGCTCATAGAATATAAATTAGATAGTAAAGCAATTTTGTTAAATTCTTGATATCAATTTATAACATATTCTTAAAATGAAGAAATTAAGTTGTGTTTTCAAATTCTATATCCATTTTTCGCAAGTACTCAATTCCAACAATTTGTCTTTTAAGATTGTAAATTTTTATTATCTTTTGATTAAAGTAATTGATTCAAACTAGTCTGTTTCCCAGAATGAGTATTCTTAAAAATTCAAAACATTCTATCAAACTAAAAAAGTTTCATTGCTAGCTTCTTGCAAGACTACAAGGTTCAGATCATAATGTTCTTCATTGTTAATTATTGTTTAATTATTAAATATTTCACATTATTCTCAGAAACTATTCTTTCATAAGTTTTGCTACCATTTTTGCTTTTCCATGTTACTCAGAGTCAAACTCTCATACTGGTAGGCAGGCTAGAATTCTACCTATTGGTAGAATTAATTTATTAATGTATTAATTACATTTCTAACCTTTCTCTTTTGCTCTTTAAAGTCACCTGCCACTCACAAATATTTTGTAGTAGTTTATTAAAGGCTCTCCATTTCATAGCTTTATACTATTGGAACTGAAGCACAGAGCATCTTTCATGGCTCAGATACTCTCAACAGCCATTTCCCCTGCGGCCAGCCTATGTATCAGCATGTAGTTTCAGTTGTATATGATCAGCCTCTGTGGCAAGTTGAATAAGGACAACAGTTTCACACTAAATGCTTTTAGTGCATGCCTCTTTAAGTCTCCTTCCATTTTTCATAGCAAGACTTTCTTAATGAAGGGAGTTTGGTCAGAATGTTTTCCTTCCATTGCAACTGCTCCACCAAGTCATACTCCTAAACAAAACTTGAATTCCAAACCAAATTTGTGAATAAAAAATTTACATAATTTTTAAAAATAATGTTACAAAAATAAATATTTTATTATTATTTGAATACATTTGGATAACAGTTCATGCTATTTTAAAATATCAAATGGGAGAACTGGCACAAAATAAATAACAGTGATTAATTTTGATAGATTTTCTTTGATGGGGACAGAAAATCTTCAGGCCAAAGCTCTTATAGTCCATAGGGAAAGATGTACTGAAATTTGGATTACTAAAGTAATGATTAAAAAATATTTCCATGCTAGTTGAAAGAAGACAGAAATATCACGAGATGAGAGAATTGTATCTTATATGTCAACTATTATTTAAAATAATTGAATAATGCAAACGCTGGAGGGAAATGCAAGGAAATTTTTTACCATAGGATTTTTTTTTTCATCGTTGTTTAAGATATAAAGGGGGTAGGGAAAAGTAGAGAAGGGAAAGAATAATTTGATGGCAAAAACAAAAAAATGGAAACAAAGCTGATGTATATTGGGGCTGGGGTTGTAGGGAGGGCAGGGGAAGGGGTAAAGATGAGACTCAAGATGTGTCATGCACAGGTACAAATTCTTAATATTGGATGTGGCCACAATGTTTATCTAAAATGTACAAAGAAACTTAATAAAGAAAAAAAGATATGAGATATATTTGCTTGTATTTTACTTTTACCTAACTATTGTCTGAAAATATCCACAAGAGTAATTTGATTTAAAATAATTTTAGTTTTAATGGATTTGTCTCTAGTTTTTATTATCAAATAATAACAATTTTTAAAAACATTAAGAATAGCTCGAACCCACAATCAATAATTTTTATTAATAAATACATCATACATTTTCATTTAAAATATTTGAAATAGTCTAGAATTATTATTTAATATCTAAAAGTAGAAAATATTACTATGTAAATAGAGGTCCAACTTTTTGTGTAATTTTGTCATTAGAAATCCACACAGTTAAAGATATTAGATGTCCATAGGGGCAGCTTCTAAGATGACTTCCCTAACTGAGATCCTAACATCTCAGTATTTGTGCATTTCACACTGCCTTTGAATGTAGGCTACACATGTCAATAAACTTGTGGTAAATATATTTGGCAAAATTATATGTTATGATTTCTAAGATTAACTTACAAAAGCACTTTGGCTTCCACTCTGGACATGCTCTTTCTTAATTTCTCCTGGATTGCTGACCTAGAACAATCTTGTTATGTTACAAGGCATCTCTGTGGGAAGGCCCACAAAATGAAGGCCAGAACCTACTAATACCGTATGGCTGAATTTGAGAATGGATATCATCTCCAGGCCAGCTTCCAAATGTAATTATGGCCCCAGATAGGATTCACTTCTGAAAGGTACACTTCAAATAATGAATCTCTGCTAACTTTATTTTATCTCACTGAGGCTGATTCTGAATTTCTAACTTCCAGAACTGTGTAGTAATAAATGTTTATTGTAAACCGTTTAATTATCATGATTTGTTGTATGAAAATAAGAAACTAATACAGGATCTTTTGTTGATAATCTATTTTATTTAATTTTATGTAGCTATTTTTATACATTCCTATATTAGACTTCATGCTTAGAATGGCTAAACCAAGGATTTAAAATTATGCATATTGTAACAATTATTTCCTGTTCTAATTAGTCCTTCAGTAGCAGCACATCCTACCTCTTTCAGCACTAACAGGACAGCATCTCACAATTTTCCGTTAAAGTGCCTAAAAAAGCACAGGATAGAAAAAACTCATAAAATTCAAGACTGATGAACATGAAATTTAAGCTTCTTATAAGCAAGAGACATTTTTCTTTTGAGTTGTTTGCAACACTAGCACATTGAAAAGGCTTAGTAAACACTTGATGAATACTATTGTATGGAGATCTTAAAAACAGAAATCATCAGAGATCACCTGGAATGATATGACAAAAAATCTGAATGGAGATAAATTGATGCACATTTTCCTTCTGGGGTGCAGAGTTTGTTCTTTTGAAATACAGATGACCTGGGGCAAAAAAAAAATTATTGTTATCCTCCCCCACTGGATGCCATTGATGACTGGAACCAAGTTGGTCTCTCTTCCGTAGAGACTAGTGATGGCAAAGCTGCGACACATGTATATTGTGCTTTTCTTTAAAGATAAAAGATGATAGATAATTTATCTGAACTAAAACCTCAGTACCTGGGTTTAATTGTAGAGTTAGCACTTTATGATAAGCAAAAGGATTTTGGGTTGCCATTTGACACTCATTTCTTTAAAAAAATTCATGACAACTGACATAGATATTGCTTTTAAAAGTCAAAGAGGGAGGAGTAGAAGAGTATCTCCCAATTCATCTTTATTTTAGGTGTATTTCTTTATATAGGTTCATTGTCTCATTTAATATAGTCCTCAGGTGTAAAAGTTCATGATTTAGGGTAAAGACAGTAAGAACCCAAGCAACTGCAGTGTTTCATCTTTGCTAATTGTTCAAACTATCAAGAATCATTTGTCAACAAGAAGCAGAAAGAATAAAACTGGGGAAAATCGATAACTATACCAGCATTTGTCTATATCTTGGCCCCTAGATAGAAGCCTGAGGATGAAAATTGACCAGTATACAAAAGTCAAAGGATAGCAAGGCAGAAAAAATCCATGTCTTTAGTTTAATAGAGGAAGAAAAAAAATTTTCCTGAAGATTCAGAAGGAAGGATAGTTGTGGAAAATCATAAGCTAATAATCTGAGAATACAATGTAAAATATTCATAGCATCATCTGACTGAACTAGAAATGCTTTCTTTGAAATGGAAATATAAGGGCATAAGAAGAACAGATGGATATAAAAGGGAATAGCTCAAGATAAAAAGAGAAGGATAAAATAATAGAAGATTAAAAATTAAACTATAAAAGTCAGAGTTCAAAATATAAGCAATAAAGGACAAAAATAAAATAGTATTTTGAAGAAATTAAACATTATGTTTAAATCTATGCAAAATAAAAGACAGTAATTCTACATTTAAATACATTTGATAACATTTTTATTTATAAGGACTTAAAAAATCTATAAAACTTCTAGGCAAAAAACCATATTTTTATTTGTCTTCATATCTGTATCTATCTAATTTGTGTCCATGTCTAAATGTTTATACGTACAACGCATAGGTAACCAAAATTCAGGACGTGTCACGACTTTTATTCATAAATTTTTATAAAACAAGATAGAGCAATACTTACAAAGTTTTAGATGAAAAATATAAACAAATATGTTCCAGGCCAAATTGAATATCATGCATGAAAGCAATCAAAATTTACATTTGTATAAAGTTAGAATCTGTGAATCATACCACCTACTTATTCAACATTCTTGACTAACTTGTAGAGATATTTTTAATGATCAAAGGAAGGAAATGAAGTTCATGAATACAGAATATTTTTAAAGGAAAGGATTAAAACTGATTATTTTCTGAAATCTGGATTATTTTCACATAAAAATATAGTTGCACGGAATTTGCAAAATTGGATATGGAGCAAAATGTACCAATTGCTCTACAAGTGACATTCTAATGCTATAAACATTAGATATAGAGTAGACATAGCTAAACAAATTCCTTAAATATTATGTTAAAAATGAAAACACCATTAAACCCACCAATACAGAAATAATTAAATCTATTATATATCTTATAAGAAAAAAATAATATATTCCTGAAAACAGTAATGCTTGAGGAATAAAAGTGTGAATAGGGAGATGTGCATATTATATCTCAGTTAAAAGAATTGTTTTTAGCAGTGGGTGGCTTTAGAACTGGCACCATTAAATCCTAACCGGATTGGAGCTTGATGGACTCTAGGCCCACTACGGAAGAATGCCCAGGGACTGAGTTTAGCAGCAGGCGGCTCAGGAAATGGCGACTGTACCACCGAATCTGCGTCACTGAATCTGCACCGGGGTTAGAGCTTACTGGCCTCCAGACACACACCAGAAGAGCACCCATGGATGGAGTTTAGCAGCGGGCGGCTCAGGAAACGGTGATTGTACCACCAAATCTGCACCAGGGTTGGAGCTTACTGGCTTCCAGGCCCACAGTGCCCAGGGACTGAGTTTAGCAGATCAGAGTCTGACTTTCTCCACGGCAACTGCAGAATCACATCCAGTCACCTTGTAGTGGTAAGTAGGTGGGCCTGTTGGAACATCAGCCAGTACCATTGCAGCTGCGCAGGGCCTACAGCCTACTGGCCTCCAGGCCGACTGCACAAATGAGCCCAGAGATTCTGTATTGCTGAGCAGGTGGGCCCATTGGAACCTCAGGCAGCGTCATTTTTGTACTTCAGGAGCCAGAGCTTTCCTGCTTCTAAAGCAGACAGGAGAAGGTGTTCTGACTGTATTGATTGAGTGCCTCATATGGTGTGCCAGAACCAGGGGTTTTTCTTTAAGTCTCAATACAGACAGTAAAGAACAACCCAAGAAACACTGGTAGTTTAAGGTTCCTAACTATTAGAAGGAAAGAGGCTTGCAATAAACATTGCCAGAAAACAGGGCAGATACAAAGCCAAAAACACCAGCAAGGACAAAAACTCAGAGATGAGGAAACATTTAAACTCTCAGATACAAAGATCCTCACTCCAGGTAACACAGGGGGAAGGGAAATAGAGAAGTCTGAAGGCTAGTCTCCAGGTCCTAGGAAATGGTAACCAAAGCAGATCTAGTACAATGGAAATCAGAACTGATCTCTGAGATGAAAGCAGAGATATTGCACACTGTCCACATGATGATTAATAAAGCTAAAGAGGAAATCATGGAGTTGATAGAATCCAAGATAGCAAAAGCACTGGAACCTTTTAAACACCTAACAACAAAAGCCCAAGAACTTAAGAAAGAAAATGAAAGTTTGTGCAATAGAAAGAATTTGGCAGAAGACCAAATTTCAGACCTAGAAGACAGGATCTCAACCAATGAACTGGAAAGACATAATCTATGGAAAAAAGCAAGGGATAATGAAAAGGCAATCCAACAGTTCCTAGATGATTCAAAGAAGAATAACCTAAGATTGATTGGAGTCAAGGAGGAAGCAGGAGACAATGCTAAAGATATCAAAAAGCTATTCACACAGATAATGGCAGAAAACTTCACAGAAAAAGGTAAAGAATTGGATATACAAATATATGAAGCATACAGAATGCCACGTGCCCGTGAAATCAAAACATCTACACCTAGGCATATAATCATAAAAGTCCCAGATATTCAAAAAAGAATGAAATACTGAAAGCAGCCAGAGAACAGAAAACAGTAACATTCCAAGGGAAGCCTGTCAGGATCACAACGGACTTCTGAACTCAAACAGTCAATCCAAGAAGAGCCTGGAGTGAAGTCTTCCAAGCCCTAAAGGAAAACAACTTCCAACCCAGATTAATGTATCCTGCAAAACTATCCTTCAAAATGGATGGGGAAATAAGATACACCCATGACAAAGAACACCTGAAAAACTTCACAAATACAAAACCTGTGCTCCAAAACATTTTAAGGAGTATCTTGGAGAAAAATAAGGAAAGTTACAAATCCATGAGACGTAACCGAGTCAACCTATGGGACCAAACAAGAAACTGATGAGGAAAGGGAAAAAGTAGAATAACATAGTCAAGAACAGGAAAACATGGCAGCACTAAATTTACCTATATCAGTCATAACGATTAATGTCAATGGACTCAACACGCCAATTAAGAGATACAGACTGGCAGAGTGGATCAAAAAGCAAGATCCGAAAATCTGCTGTATACAAGAAACACACCTAATTTGGAAAGAAACCCATGGATTGAAAGTAAAGGGATGGAAAATAATACTTCATGTGACAGGAAATAGCAAGAAAGCAGGAGTGGAGATTTTATTTGCAGACAGAATAGACTTCAAGCCAAAAATGATAAAGAGAGATAAAGATGGACATATCTTGTAGTTCAGGCAAAAATCCAAGAGACAGAAATCACAATCTTAAATATCTATGTTCCAAATTCTAATAAACCCAACTATATAAAACAAATATTAGCGGACTTGAAAAACCAGATAAACTCCAATACACTAATAGTAGGGGACCTCAATACCCCACTGTCACAAAGAGACAGATTGACTGGACAAAAAGTCACAAAGGAAATCCTTGAGCTCAACCAGACTCTTCAGCAAATTGACTTAATAGATGCCTACAGAGTATTTCACCCTACAAAGTCAGAATTTACATTTTTCTCAGCTGCTTATGGATCATTCTCCAAAATAGACCGTGTGCTCATTCATAGAACAGGTTTAAGCAAATATAAAGGGATTGAAGTTATCCCTTGTATACTGTCAGAACATAGTGCCCTGAAATTGGAGCTGAATAGCAAAGGAAAGCCCAGGATCTTCACAAACACATGGAAACTGAACAACACTCTGCTGACCAACCAATGGGTCATAGAAGAAATTAGAGAAGAAATTGAGCAGTTCTTACAACTAAACGATAACCCCAGTACAACATATAGAAATTTATGGGACACAATGAAAGCAGTTCTATAAGGAAAATTCATAGCAGTGAAAGCCTACATCCAGAAAACGGAGCAAGCTCAAATAAACAATTTAATGCTGAACCTCAAGAGACTAGAAAGAGAGGAGCAAAAACAAGCCCAAAGCTCACAATAGGCAAGACATTACAAGGATAAGGGCAGAAATTAATGCAATAGAAACCAAGAGAATGGTTCAAAAAATCAATGAATCCAAAAGTAGTTTTTTGAGAGGATAAACAAAATTGATAGACCCTTAGCCAACCTCATTAAAGAAAGGAAGGAAAAGGCTCACATCTATGCTATTAGGAATAAGAATGGAGAAATTACTACTGAACCAGAGGAAGTCCACAGGACAATAAATACCTACTTTGAAAATTTATACTTTAATAAAATGGAAAATGTAGAAGAAATGGATAGATTTCTAGACACAAATGAACTCCCAAAGCTGAATAAAGAAGATATAGAAATGTTAAATGCCCCAATAACAATCTGTGAAATTGAAAGTGTAATTCAAAACTTGCCAACAAAGAAAAGCCCTGGACCTGACGGTTTTACTGCTGAATTCTATAAAACTTTTACAGAAGAGTTAGTGCCTCTACTTCTGAAACTCTTCAATGAAATTGAAAGGGAAGCAGTACTCCCAAACACTTTCCTGGAAGCAACCAGTACTCTGATTTCAAAAGCAGAGAGACTCAACCAAAAAAGAGAACTACAGGCCAATATTTCTAATGAATATCGATGCAAAAATCCTCAATAAGATCCTAAAAAACAGAATACAGAGAATTATCAAAAAGATTATACATCCTGACCAAGTTGGATTCATCCCAGGGATCCAAGGATGGTTCAACATATGTAAATCAATCAATGTTATACACTATATTAACAGGCTTAAGGACTAAAATCATATGGTCATCTCAATTGATGCAGAAAAAGCGTTTGACAAAATACAAAACTCATTTATGTTCAAAACCCTACACAAGATTGGAATAGATGGTCTCTATCTCAAACTAATAAAAACTATCTATGAGAAACTTTCAGCCAGTACCATACTAAATGGTCAAAAATTGAAACCTTTCACACTAAGATCAGAAACAAGACAAGGGTGTCCTCTCTCACCACTTCTGTTAAATATAGTTCTGGAAATATTAGCCATAGCAATGAGGCAAGAGAAAGAAATAAAAGGAATAAAGATTGGAAAAGAAGAAGTTAAATTGTCATTATTTGCTGACGACATGATACTCTATCTAGAGGGTTCTAAAAACTCAATTAAAAAACTGCTGGACCTAATCGCCAATTTTACCTGCGTAGCTGGTTACAAGGTCAACGTTCAAAAATCAATAGCCTTCGTATACACTAACAGTAGACCCACGAAGATAGAAATTGGGGAGTCATTCCCTTTCACAATAGCATCCCCAAAAAATAAAATATCTAGGAATCAATCTAACAAAGGAGGTGAAAGACCTCTACTCTGAAAACTATAGCACTCTGAAAAAGGAGATAGAAGATGATATCCAAAAATGGAAAGACATACCTTGCTCCTGGGTAGGAAGAACCAATACTGTCAAAATGGCTATACTCCCAAAACTACTCTACACATTCAACACAATCCCAATTGAATTCCCAACAGCATATTTCACAGATCTAGAGAAAAAAATCTAAACTTTCATCTGGAACAACAAAAGACCTAGAATAGCCAAAGCAATTCTAAGCAACAGGGACATGGTGGGGGATATTGCAACTCTGGCTGTAAAACTATACTATAAAGTCATCATGATAAAAACTGCATGGTACTGGCAAAGTAACAGACCCAAGGATCAATGGAATAGACTAGAAAATCCAGAAACTACTCCAGATACACTGAGCCACCTCATTTTGACAAAGGGGCCAAAAATCCTGAATGGAGGAAAGATAGCCTCTTTAACAAATGGTGCTGGAAAAACTGGACATTAACTTGCCAAACGTTAAAACTAGATCTAACTGTTTCACCACGTACTAAGCTAAAATCAAAGTGGATAAGAGACCTAAATATTAAAACAGACACTCTAAACCTACTGCAAAACAAGTTAGGTAAAACTCTATAAGACATTGGCTTAGG
>PVIR01015310.1:0-38535 GCA_004026965.1 Petromus typicus
GTCCATGCCATCTGAGAGATAAGAAAAATTGCCATTGCTACACATATGGGAAAATATGTTTCTCTTACTGTTATTCATTTTTAAATTTTTCTTAATCAACTTACTGATTTATTCCATCAAGTATAGAAATAACAACCTGAACTCCATCCATTTCCTAATATCCCATTTGCTTTGGAACCCAATGCAGTCTTCATCTCTTCTCTGCTAGAACATTTTCACTGCCCTTTTCAAGATGACTAGTAATCCATTCTACCAATGAGGAGAAGGAAGCCGTGAAAGGTGTATAATCTTCCTAGAGTCACACAGCTAGAAGTAATGACATCAACCTTTGAACCTACTCTAACTCCAGAGCTTTTTCTTTTTAGACATTATTTTAGTGTGTGATAAAGTTCCTGCTTCAGAGAAAGCAGCTCAAAGCTATGTGCAAGAAGTATTAGCAGTCATTGCTAACATTTATCCTGATAAATCAACTTGACTTGTTTAAGAAACACCTAGCAGAGCAGTAACATGAACTTCTGCTTGTATCCATGGGGTACTTCCAGTGATGACTGGCAGGTAAACCAACAGACTAAGGTGAAGAGGCATGCTGGTTGAGTGACACCAACCAATAGGCTTGTAATTTGGATGGAATTAAAGAGACAGAGGGAAGTTGTGGTGAGTTTTGAACAGTTTCCCTTGGTGTGAGTGTGTGTGCCTGTAGACACTGACTCATCTCTTCAGTCTTCCAATGCAGATTCACACTAGCAACTCTCCAGGGAGCCTCCAAGACTTTGGGATTCACCTGGACTGTGTCCATGTCTTCCAGTGTTTGGCACTGAGAAGCTACTAGATCTCCTGGATTTCCAGAATGCAGACAGCCACTGTACACTGTCTCACCTTCGACACTGTAAATCTCTGATAAATCTGCTTGCATAACTACACATATTCTATCTAACCTGTTCCTTTTAAACCCTATCCAGCACTTTTGTCATAGTGTAGAGTGGTTCTAATGCAGGCTACTAAACTGTAGATTTATCTTTACTTTTCCTGAATACTGAGTGCCAATTCTGTGAAACAGATGTTGGTGGCTACTACACAATGCCAACTCTAGCTAAATCGCAACTCACGTTAATTTTAAGAAATGAGTGTTAAGACATGGAATGCAAACCACAATAGATTACGAATGAGGAATATTTGTTTAAGGGGAAAAATCTCGACTTTAAGGTCATAAATAGTTATTGCAAAATAATGTTTTAGGAAAACAATTTGGTCACTTCAAATTGAATAAGTAGCCATTCAAGAAGTAGAAACAAGCTGTCTATCAATTAATAAATGAATAAAGTTTTATTTTTTTACACTATGAGCACTACTCATACAAAAATAAATATGCATAAGTAACAAAATCCTGTCATTTTGCATCATGGATCAAATTGGAGGTCTTTGGGTAAAGTGAAATAAAGCAGGCATTCATAGAAGAGCAAGTCCCTCTGATCCTGTTCTTATATAGAATCTTAAAAAGTTGACATCATAGAAAATCAAAAGTAAAAATGTTAGCTCTCAGAAGCTGAGGATTAATGGGGAAAAAAAAACATCAATCCATGGCTGGACTGTGTTTTAAACTATGGTTAGAGTGCAAAAGTTTCTAGTGTTCTTTTGTAAAATAGAGTGGTCATAGATGACAGTTCCACATTGGTCATTTAAAAAGTTGTAAGAAAATATTACAAATGTTTTTAACACAGTAATGTGATAAATATTTGCAGAGGTAAACTCAACTTTATTTGAATATCATGAATATATTAGAATGCTACATATATATATTAGAATACTACACAGTAACTGTAGATACTTAAAATTTTATGTGTCAATTAAAAATTAAAAGACAAAAGATATTGAAAACCATTGTGAGAAATGATAACCTTAACATAAAGCAAGAGTTAACATTAATTATAGATGTAATTTACTTTAAATGCTTGTGTTATACCACATAGTGCCTACATAAATCTCCTATATTTGTATTGTAAGTGCATAAAACACCTATTTTTTATCTATGACTTTTACAGTTATCAAATTCACATAAGCAGTATGTCAACCAATCAAAAACCAGATGAATAATTAAATGAATATGGCAGTACATCAAAAGGTCAGGAGTAAGTCTTAACATTCTCCCAGCAAAAAATTTTGACTCAAATACTTTCAGCTCAGGAATATTTAATTTAGCAAAAAGAAGTGATGAAAAAAATATTTCTATGGAATGTCAGATCTCCCATCACTCATTCAAACTGAGTGCCCTTATATGAGAAATTTAAAGTACAAAGACTTTTTAAGTCCCAGTTGAAGTTGGTATAGAAATCCCATGTATTAGTTTTGATGATATGATATATATTACTTATTTGGAGACTTAGAGAGGAAAGATAGCTTTGTTAAACTTTATTTAGTATTCAGTTAAAACTATTAAAATGGTAGAAAATAGGTAACAGACAATTTGATGAGGAAAGTCAATATATATTATTGCATACATATTAGGTATAAAATATAAGATATATTAGGTATAAAAGATAGGTAAGTAATTGAAGTAATGCAGCTTATTTTCTAAAAACACTTTAAAAGCAACAGACAATTTTTCTAATTTGAGGAACAAAATATGAGATTGTATCTTAGGTCACTAAAAAGAAAATTGAGTTTTATCAGATGATTTATGCCAGCAGTGAAACAATTATACTAGTATACAGAGGTAGATGTAATTTAACAGGAGTTCAAATGGGACTTTTGACAGTCTATCGTAGGAAAAGGTAATGATTAAAATGCTATACTTCAGTGTCAAACTAGCTAGCAAACCGATGGTAACCTAAAATATGTAGGATATAAAATGTAACAAATTCTCACAGAGAAGTGACAAATGGGGTCTTCCAGGACTGATGGCCAGACTCATTACTTTGTAACACATTGTATAAGTTATGGTGTCTGAATTAGTTGACAATATTAAGGATCCAATTTTATCTTCTTGAGAAGAAGTTATTGGATAGAACAGTTCAGCTACGCTGAATTTTTTAAAGCAATGACTGTTTGGACTAATTTTATGAACTCTCATATTTTTCTAGTTTTGGCTGAGAGAAAGAATTCCAACTTTCTATATAGAAAATATAATATTCTGCTTCATGAATGCCTGTAATTGTATATGAATTTCTAATGCTGCTCTCTAAGCAATAAACATTTACTGTATGTCTACTATATAAACTTCCCTGTTATGAAAATAAAAAGAAAATCTCCCTGTGGCCTGCAGTATAGAAGACATCCGAATCCTAGAAAATTATCATTTTTTGTAAAGGTGCACAGACCAAGATTTGTAAAACTCATAAGTAACAGTAACCTACCCAATCCAGAATTCAGGAAAGTTTTTCTAATATAATTAATACTGTCTAAATCTTAATCTATAAGTGAAAGTCAGTAGAAGAGCATAGTGAAGATCTGGGGAAAGGAACTGTACATGCAGATAAGAGCATATGATCAAATCATTAGTACAAGTAAATAGTCTGGAATCTAAATTGTATAGAATATTGTTTGAAAAATGGCTTTATTTTCCTTTGTGGATCCATGATATTAAAAATATGACATGTTAGGGCTTCTAATAGAGACACTTCACTTATCTAATCATCATTTGGACTAAAGTGTCATTGTGACTTACTTAGCTAACAGAATGTAGCAGGAAATGAGTCAGCTCTGAGAATAGACTCAGGAGACCTGGATGTTTCTCTTTGTTCTCCTCCAAACCTTCCCAGAGGCTATGAAGACAGGGCCAGTATGAGTTGAGCTGCAGAAAAACAAAACATTGTGAGGAGCAGAGACGAATGTTGCAGTTGAGCACATCCTAAAACGTCATCAGCCATGAATCAACCTGGCCACAGATGTTTGAGAAAACCCTCCTGAGATGTGAAGAATGTCCAGCTGACTGCCCGAGCCGTTTCATTGATTACTGCTTAGATGACAGATTGTGAACTATGTGCTATTTAGCAAAAACAAATGAGTTTAGTAACATGTGAGGCCAAGTAGCGGAGTGGGGAGAAGGGAATACCATCTTTTGCATTTATGCTGGAGGCAATAAGGGTTTGTACCACAAAATATCAACTTTTCCTTCTTCTTCCTCAACTGATAGTTTCAGAGAACTCTGGATTCATCCTGTCAGAACATTAAGATGGTCTTATTCACTTATTTATGAGGAGCTGGAAGGAAGACTCATATTCAGTAATATATGAACTAAATAGATCTCCATATGTCAATTTCACAAGATGGGTTCAGTTGTGCCAGAAATATGCAGTTTCGCCCCCATTTACACTCAGGAGCAGTGTGTATTCTTGGGAAGGCAGAAGAGTCCTTCTGAAACAATATTCTATAGTCTCTCATAGCATTTGAACGGTATTGCTGCCTAAGTTTCACCAACACTTCTCATTTGCAGTAATCTCATATTTAGTTTGAGAATGATACATTGTCCTTTAGAAGGGGTGTAAAGTGATGTAGGTCTTAAGTGTGTGCAGCATCTACTTTTGACTAAAGCATTTGATAAAGTCACCAAGAAGCTATGAGCATACAAGATTCATTGGGCAGCCCATGATTTAAAAAGCAAATATTTATCAAGCTAGCATTTGAATTCCTTGGAAGATGCTCTTCTGCTACATCAAAACCAGGATGACAATATGTCATCATGTGACAGTGGGCTGATGCTGAGGACTAGAGAGAAGAAATGCTGCTTTTGTTTCCATATTTTCTTCCTCTAGGAATAGGGAGAACCACAAGACATTTGCCGTATCTCTGGTTGGACAGCTAAGAAATCAGTAAGTCAAGTGAAGAAACAACCTACAGAATGGGGATAAAAAGACAGCTATTCTTCAGACAGAAGACTGATGTCAAAGAACCCCAAAACAATTAAACTACATGAAAGATCCAATCAAGAAATGGTCAGATGATATGAATAGAGACCTCTCAGAGAAATAAGTACAAATAGCCAACACCTTGATGAAAAATTTTCAGCATCCCTGGCCACTAGAGAAATATGAATTACAACAAGGGTAAGATTCCATCTTACATGAGAAAGATGGCAATCATCAAGAAATAAAGAAAAAACACTGTCATGGATGTGGTGAAAAAGGAACCCTCCTACATTGTTGGAGGAACATAAACTATTGTGGAAATTTATACAGCTATCCACCTTCTAGATATCATACCTAGAGAGCTTCCTGCTATACTGAAACATAGCATGCATATTTTATAATAGCCAAATCCTGGAAGCAGCCTACATATCCATCAACAGATGGTTGGATAAAGAAAATGTGGTATCTATACATAATGAATACTACCTTCCTATAAAAGATAATTTTGAGACATTTGTAAGAAAATTGATACACCTGGAAAATATGATGTTCAGTAAAATAAATTATAAATACAAGTTTAAATGCTATCTAGTATCTCTAATTTGAATAAGACAAACTACAATCACAGGGCATGATAAAGGAGTGGGTAGGAGACAAAGGGATAAATCTCTTGGACATGGAAAGGGGTCCAAGAGAACATGGGCAAATGGAGAGGGGGAGTAGTAGATGAAATAAATGGAATTAAAATATGCTATGTGTAGGAACATGATAGCCTAAATAAATGTGGACATTATATGTCATAAACATGAAATAAAATTAATAATACCAAGAAATAAAAATGAAGAAAGGGGATTCAGAGCAGGAGGGAGGGAGTGGAAAGAAAGAAAGAAAGAAAGAAAGAGATTATAATAGAATAAAGTTGTGTCATGTGCAAGTACACACTCCCCTAGATGATTGTAAACAGCATGTATTACAAACATGCACCAACCAAAAAAGAGGGAAGTGGGTGTCCTGGGTCATACATAGGTGCACTTAAAGTTGTTGCATTCTATGAGCTGTAACACCTTGACTCTTGAACTGGACATTTAAAGCTAAGTGATCTGCAGCTCTTCTCTGATCACACATTTCCTGCCTGGTGTGCTGCTTTTAGTTTTGAGGTGGATTCAAAAGAAAATCCATTCCTAACATCAAGGAGTATGTGAACAGGCAAGGCTTCACCATATGAGGAAAATTAGAGGACAGCACATTTCTAATGGTCTATCTCATTAAAAGCGTAGCAAACTATATCCAAACACAGTACTTCACAGTTTGCATGCTCCAGATTTGCAAAAGCTGATTTCACTTCAGTGGCAAATGATGTTTTGTACTTTTCCATTCTGTCTGCTCTAATTCTTACAGGGCACTTCACTGTTGAGAAACTATTCCTCACGTAGCAATAATAGTATTGTCGAGTCATTTTTCCCTTCAAAGACATTTTTTTTTACAAAGTGCATGGGAAACAATACCACCATTATAAAGTTCCGTCGGAAACTTTATTTCACTATTGTGTTCTGAGTCTCCTTTCTCTATCTCCTCTTTGCTAAGGAGCTATAATGTCCATCAGAGGTAAGTTAATTAGGTTCTCCTTTCTTGGAAAAAGGTCTGCTCTCCTCAGGGGTTCCTCAAGTTCCTGTCAAGATCCACTTAGGGCTGCCAAAGACTTCCTCAGATGCTTCTTTCTTGGGGAGAGATGAGTCTGTGAGTGAAAGGTGGTGTTTACACGTGGGGGGGAACAAGCTAAATTAGAAAGTAGTTTGAATTTGCCTCAGTCTCTTCCTTTTTTTGAGACGGGGTCTCACTTTGTAGTTCAGGCTGGCCCTGAGCTCAGCCTCAAACTCACATCACAGCAATCCTCTTGCCTCTGCCTCCCGAGTGCTGGGATTACAGGCATGAGCCACCACGCCCGGCACTGTGGTATGTGGTAGTGATTGCTGCTGGGCGTCAGTCTCCACGCCCAGTATTGTATGTGGTTACCGGGGATCCGATCCAACCCGGGTCCTTGCGCTTGCAAGACAGGCGCTGGAAGCACTGAGCTAAATCCCCGGCCCTCTTCTTCTTCTTCTTCTTTTTTTTTTTAAATTCAAATCTTTACTGGTACATTATGAATACACATCATGGTCGCATTCAACATTGAGTTAGTACCAGAATATGACATGACTTGAAGAGGAAATATATAAGTCTTTTCTTCTTCTTAAGCTCCACCTCTGCATTGAGATCCCCTGGCATGTGTTCATGTTACCCTCTATTGCAAGAGGTTGTAGCTGCAGCCCAGTGGCGCATCTGGATCTGCCCACTGTGGCAATGTCCTTGGCTTTTCTCTTCAGCTCTTCCCCAACGAAGCCTAGCCAATAGATGGCCCGCTGTCTTCTGTTCTCTTTTTTATTAGAATTTCTTTTTAAAAATCATTTCCATAGTTTATTATGAGTTTCTTTTACTCTTTATCTACCTAGCACATCACACAGTATATTTCTGCAGGGATTTGTGATTGACAAAGAGTTAGCCTAAAAAGAAAAAAAAATTCAGCCATGATATGTGATAATTTGCTAACTTTACACTGCCAACATATAGACAAATACTTTTGAAGCTTTCTTTTTGTTCCAAGGACAATGTATTCCTTTCATTCTCAGAGTTGTTAGGGATCAAACAAATTTAGTCCAATGGAAGAAAATGTAAAAATGCTGGAGTCTCAGCTAATTGCCTCAGCTTCTGTCCTGCTGCCAAAGCCCTCAGAAAAAACTGCAATGTAGTTTCTTTCAGCTCTTAAGTTTGGCAAAATAGAAACACATAATGTACTTAAAGTTTGTTATATGTTTGTACTTTAAAAGGAAAAATTGTATATGTGTATTCATGAGTGTGTGTGTGTGTGTGTGTGTGTGTGCGTGCATGTGTGCGTGTGTACTCACAGGTGCATGTGTGTAGGCAAGTTTGTCTCCTTAAGTGTGTACATTCTAGGATAGGTCTCTGACTGACCTGAGACTCCCCTACTTCTCTCTTGTTGTTCTCGAGAATACCATAGAATGTGTTGGGAGGCATCATCTTGAGAAAAGAGAGAGTTGCCTGGAATATCACAGCATCTGCCTCTTTGTCCTCTAGAATGAGAATGTCCTAACCTGGCTAACTCAGTGCAGTGTGACACCCATCAGGAATATAACCCAGGCAGGCTGCCTGGTGGAGTTCGCAGCTATATTACATGGGGCACATGCAATGGAGCCTCCACCTGACCAGGCAGTTTGCTGTGCCTTGAGGAAGAAGCCACAGCAAATCTAAATCAAATCCATTGTCTTATGATACTTCTCTGTAGATAATCAATCTGCTTTCTGGAAAGGTGCATGCCCAGGTCCACTATCAGACCATACTCAGATAAGTTGGTGACAAATGCACAGTAGATTTGGTCCCTGTGTATGCATGGTTGTGTTAATTTCTTATTTCTCAATAAGAACTTCACTATACAAGCAGCAGCAGCTTAAAACAATATGAATTGATGATATCCCATCTGTACAGGTCTAGAGTCCAGGCAGGTCTTAACTGCAGTCTTTGCTAAGTACCCTACAAGACTGATGTCGAGCTGTATGTAGGTCAGGAATGGGTTCTCTTCTGAGCATCAGGGTCCTCTCAAGGTTTCAGTAGAATCACTTCACTTTGACTGCAGGGCTAACTTCCCCATTTTTATGGTGGCAATGGACCAGGGCTGTTCAGTCTCCAGACCCTTGCTGTTCTCTGCCAGGTGTCTCTCTGCAACACTGTTGTTCCCTATTTCAGAAGAATGTCCTTTTGCCTTCCATCCCTCAGATAGCTTTCTTTTTCTAGATCCTTTGTAAAAAAGCCCTCCTGATTAGAGCAGGCCTTTCTGTACTTCACAAGTTGGAATCAACAAGATATACCTATCCAGTAACAAATTTTGGAGGCTTTCTTAGAATTCTGTCCCACTGAGATAGCCTTCCTTTTCTTCTAAACACTTGCTGAGGGAAAGGGAAGTTAAATGACTAGTTGTAGTAAGAATACAAAATTGGAACCCTGGATGTGATCTGTGTTGAAACCTTCAACCCTAATATATGCCACACTCTGGAAATGCTATTTCTAATAGAACTCTCTGCACTAATCTAAGCACTGTCTTTTCCTATTCCATAAGTAGCAATCTGACACATGAGTTGGAAATGTGGCCAGCCATGCAGTGCCTGAATATTAAATATTATTTAATTTTCAATAATTTAAATACCCATATGCTTCTAGTAGTTGCCATATTAGAGAACACAGGTTGAGTAAAACACATAATTTTCATCCTCTATTGAAGTACAGTACAGTATCATCTCCCATTTGGTGAAACACCTAGTTTGACTTTTACATCCTGCCTTCATTCTCCACTGCTGCCTGCCTGCCTAAGGTTCCATTTTATATCTAAGACATATATAAAATGTCTGCCTTTTTATTGCTCCTAATTCACAGATATTAGATATTGATCCATTTCCTACATAAAATTTATATTAAAAGTAGATGAATTTTATTTAGGAAAACTAAAGTAGATGGATCAAGAAAAGATCCAGAAAAGAAATAGGTAAAGCAAATGAAATTTCTGTTGTTTTTTGAGAAATCTCCATACTGATCTCCAGAGTGGTCATCCTGGTTTACATTCCCTCCAGCAAAGTGGAAGGGTTCATTCCTCCTCACAGCAATTTACTCTCTAGCATTTGTTGTTATTTAGGCAAGCTCTAAGTGAAGATAAACTAGGGATTTTAATTTTAGCACAGCTTTCACTGTTTACATGTATACTGTACATACAAATTCCAAAGACAAAAATGAAAGGTTCTAAATACAAAAGTGGAAACACTTCCAAAATTATTTTATTCCAAAATCACTTCCAAAATTACACAGTTCATATTTGGTAGCTTATTTCTTCATAATTATTTTGTTCTTTCTAGAACAAGGGAAATGCTACACAAACTGGAGTGTTTTTATTTTCTGCCTTGATATGTTCCTTTCTCCTAGAGTACTGTATCTTGACTTTGCTGAGTAAGGAGGGCGTGAAAAGAATCAGGTCTCTGGCTTGCCCTTCTTTTCATTTTCCATCTGTACCACCACTGTCAGTATCAATGTTTGCTTCCCCAAGAAATAACATAAATAAGAGTATATGATAAGGTTCTTTGATCATTGGCATTTATTAGATAGTCTGTCTTCATCCTGTGTTTGAAGCAAGCCCTGACACAAAAGGAAATTCTTACATGATATCTCTGGATTGTTTCCCTTTATGGTACAGAAATAGCACACTTACCTTGGGCTGGCTAAAAATCTCACTGAGATGGCATGTGAGGGTAACTCAAGAGAATTATATTCTTTCAGGTTGTCATGAACACTGTGTGCTGATGTGATAACTTAGAGTGATTCCAAGACACTGTGTTCATCTTCTCTGCTTACATTTGTGCCTCATTTTCCATCAGATGTAACTAAAATATAATTCAAAGGTAAAATTACTATAAATTTTAAGACAACAAGAGAGCATCAAGTTTCTGTGCAGAATGCCTGAATGATTGCAGGCTGCAAACTAATAAAGTGAGTTTCCACTGAGAATGTTAAAAATGAATTTTTTTGTAAACTTGTATTTTTATTTAATTTCCTATGAATAGAAATGTTCCAAGTAGATTTAAACAATTAACACTTTCCCTTTAGTCATTGCTATTGTTAACAGTTAATCTGCTTTATTTCCCCCCCCCAGTGTCATTGTCTATGTTGTGTGAAATTTTTTTCCATCTGAGAGTAAATGGAAACAATATCCTTTTAAATTCAATAAATCACTGCATGGTTCCAATGTAAGAAAACATCCTTTTGTAATTGCTATGACTTGGATGTTTTTATTCCTCCAAACTCCAAGTTAAAACTTGACCCTTAATGTAACTGTGTTGGAAAGTGGGGCCCAATGGGGGATGTTTAGCTCATGTGGCTATGCTCATGATTAGATGAATGTCACTGTAAAAAAGGTTCCCAGGCTGAACTCACTCTTTCACCGTGTGAAGCTATAATGAGGATACTTTTCAGTCAGAAGATGCTAGTCCTTTTATCTTAGATTACTCAGCGCACACTATTATGGATCAAAATTTTTTGTTAATTATATTACCTATAGACACAGCTGGTTTTTAACAGCAGTACAAAATGGATTAAGATATTGGCACCAGAAGTGCAACACTGCTCTATCACAAACCTGAAAGTGTGGAAGTAGTGTTGGGACTGCTTAATGGATACAGGCTGGAAAATGTTCTACAGATTAGGAAAAAATCCGATATTGCCATCGTAATTGATGATGGTAAGAAGCCTCAAGAGGAAAAGAATGACAGGCAAAGTCTAAAATAACTTAGAGATTGCTTCAGTAGTTGAGAAGAGAATGTTGGTAGAAATATAGACAGCATTAGCCCTTGCAAGGAGGTCTCAGGCAAAAATGAAAAAGCACAGAATTAGGTTGGAGGAAAAAAATCATTTTTGTTATAAAATGACAAAAACCTGGCTGAATTGTGTCCAGGCCCTAGGGTTTTATGGAGAGCAGAATTTAAAAGTAATGAATTAGGTATCTGGCAGAAGCACTCTCCTAGAGGCAAAGCACTGATTTAGAGGCTGTATGGGGTTTCTTAACTGCATACAGTAAAATGTGAGCAGAGTGAAATAATTTAAGGTTGGAATTTATAATCAAAAGGGAAGCAGAACACAGGGATTTGGAAAATCTCCAGTCCAGCCTTATAAAGAATTGAAAGGCATGTTTAAAAGAGGAAACTATGGTCACATGACTCTTTGATAAGGAGATTAGTGTCACTATCGATAGAAGGGATACAGATGCTATCGAGGCAGTAGAAGCAACTCCAAATACATTTCAGAGACCCTCTTGGCTGCTGCTGTCTTATAGTTCCAGAATACTAGGGCTTTGAGGGGAAAAGACTAGGGAGTCCCTGATCCCTCGTGTTCCCTGCCTGAGTCCACCACGGGACTCTGCTTCACATATTCCGATCATGCACTTCTCTGCCACATCAGCTAGGACTCAGGCGGATCCAGATGTGTCCCCTGTGGCTGCACAGCTGGCTCCTGTAGATAGCCAATCTCACTAGTCTGAGGTATAATCACCCAGTGTTGATGTTTTCACGCACAAGAAAGCTTATACTTACTTTCTCATTTCCTTTTTCCTTACTGCAGATCTTAAAACTTTAATCACAAGCTCTTGCTTCATCCACCTTCATGCTGTCTAGCCTGCCCACATCATAAGACTCAGTTCCTTCCCCTTCTTCCAGATCTGCTCATTGGTACTGCCTCTTATTTTACCACTGTGCTCAATTATATTAGTCTTGTTTTCTTACACGCTTCTTTCTTTTTTCTGGAGAACTTTGATACTTAGGGTGGTTCAGGGGACTTGAGATAATAACAAATACTGGTTTAATTTCTCAAGGGATCCAAAATTTGGACATGGTCTTGTCATGTTAGCATACTCTCCAAATGCAGGATTTTTTGTGTAATTATGAAAGAATCACTTAAGAATTTCTCAATAAGGAAAACTTGGTGCTTCTGCAGACATGTAGCGAATCTCACAGGGTAAGACGCGGAATCTGAGCATCATCATTCTGTAGAGACACATCACCTGCTCTTAGTGATTTTCCACATACACAGATCAGTCCCGCCCTGGTTGCAGCGGCCTTGTCATCATCCTGCGATCTCCTTCTCCTCCTTTCATGTTTCTTTATTTTTCCCTCCTCTCTCCTTCCCTCACCTTCTATTCCTTTCTCTTCTTCCTTTTAAGCACTGTAGTAATTGCAAGATATGTACATCTCTCTCTCTATTCCCAATTAAAACTTCTTTTTATCAGGAAGAATTCAGTGATCTGTTTAGAATCTTGCATACAAAAAAAAAAAAAACAAAACTGAGACAACTTCTTAGGGCCTTTTTTCCATTTCTCTTTTAATTATGTCTTCAAATATCAAAAAGCTTGTGCATATATCTGTTCTTGTGAATTCAAGATATCACAGCTGACACTAACACATAGCTTTCATTTTTTTATCTTTCACAACTCATTTTAACATGAATTAAAAGATTTTTAAATTATTTTTGTTCACATTAGCATAGAGGAATATCATCTTTGAATTTCTCTTTCCTCAGTCATAAAACTTCTATAAAATGTGTTTCTGAAATAAGTTCACACTGATATTGATATTTCTCTTTCCTCAGTCATAAAACTTCTATAAAATGTGTTTCTGAAATAAGTTCACACTGATATTGATATTTTTAAAATTTTTCAACCATTTGTGGGACACTATGTGCCTCATGACATGCTAAGTATTAATTTTTAGACTTGATATAGTCTTATATATATAATATTTAAGAATAAACCTGAATGTCAGTGGATGAATGGAACACAAATATGAGTCACATAAAAATGAAAATTACTCATATATTAAGAAATATAGTCACATAGCTGCATTACTTTCCGTTGATTTTTAATGAAAAAAAAAAGAAACATAAAGAAACCAACATTTCAGGTGAAAAGATTCTCCCTGAAGAAAAGAGTCACACACTATCTGAAGATCTTTTTTCTCTTTCCTCTGTCAAATATTATGCCTGGTACATAGATGGAGCTCAAAATATAAGTAAGGATTGCATTCAGAAAAGCTAATGAGAATAAAATAAATTTCTATTGAGTTTTTCTGTGTTCAAAAATGTGATGTGAATTTACATTAATTTTCCTCATCAAAAAGAAACTAAGCATTATACTATTAGGACAGCTAAGTTTTGCATGAAACATTTTGAAATTTACCAACTTTTTTTCTGTTGTGTAAAAAGAGACAAAGCTCCTGGAAATAATGTAGACCTCACTGCAGTACAGCAGAGTACTTTATGTTCACAAAAACCACTTCATTATGTTCTGTGTCTCCAAACCATAACAGTCTTGATTGGAAACTCAAGTGCCACAGCAAGAACAATTGTATAATTAGAAGATAATCATTTACTCTGGCACCATCTTGAAAGTAAGTGTTTTAAAGAACAATTAAGATTTCTATGGGTTTGATTGGACTGTGTTTACAAGGATTAACAATTTACAAACATTTCTTTGCAGAAACTGTCGTTGAGAAGATCTCAAAAATATTTTAGGTTCCACAGGTTTTTGGGCTACACAGATTTTTATTTCTAAAGTAATCCAAGGTTTATAATGAACTTGATAACTCATTCCATTTATTTCCCCATGGCAGAAGAATTGCTTTAAATGAGACATTCTAATCTATCTATAGTTCTATAGAGAAATAGTGAAAGTCAAATTAGAAGACCAAATTTGAAGTCTTTACTTACCAAACTTGAGAAAAACTTTTCAAATCTTGTCACTAATGTAGATAAAAGAGCAAGTCCATATTGTTCCCCACAAAGACAGCTATGCAGTTAATAATATCCAGTTGCCTGCCACTGAGAGCTCTGAATGAGAAGATAATTTTATAATTTGCATAGACACAAAAATAGGCATTTTTAGAGAAAAGTAATCATGTAAAATAGATTCTTTGCAAGACATACAAGAGAAGTGGAAGTAAAGTGCCTGTGGCTTGCAGTGATAAGAGCATAACCCAAAGTACAGTACTTGACATGATTTTTAGAGAATCCATTTTACTTACAGAACTCAGAATTCTAACAGTTTTGCTGGGATCTTACAAAGTGCTTTTAGCGCATGAACACACACACACACACACACACACACACAGAAAGAAAAAAATGAAATTAAAATGCTTTCCAATCAACTCAGAAACTAAATGACTTATCTAGAGATCTTGAGTTTGAGTAGCTGTCTGGACAGACATGATTCTGGACTGAAATAAAAAAATGGGTGTTAGTTTAAAAGCCATACCTTTCATAAGTATGCTTTTAAGAATAGCAGTTAAAGGTGGGGCTAGGGGAAAAAATGAGAATTAAGTTGTGTCTTATACTGGTACAAATCCCCATTATGGAGTTCAATCATGATGTGTATATTTAATGTACCAATAAAGATAATTAAAAAAAAAAAGAATAGCAGTTAAAGTTTAGTATTGAAAGTAATTCTCCTTTTAACTTATTTTCATGATATTACATCTGGTGATAATCTATTTGGATATCTACAGGGATGCTTTCAGACTATTACATTATCCATATTTTTATGAAAATTCCAGAATTTTTTAAATCTCCAAATGTCTCATGAATCAGGTTAAATTCCTGTTAATTGAATAATAAGTGGCATTTTATGCTATTTTTACACCAGTTATTGAGAAGTAATTTTTATATCTTCATTATAATATCATTATACTGGAACTAGGTTTGCTGGATTTAACAAATAAAAATATGACACCTGTGAAATTCCAATTGCAATAAATGGCAAAGAATCTTTCATGTTGCTATATCTTTAGTATTACATAAAAATAATTGTTGCTTTACACGTAATAATTATTCCATTACACAAAATAATTATTCATTGTCCATGTAAAAGTCAAATTTAACAATATATTCTTTTCTTTATTTTGCCTTGCAACCCACTATAGAATCAAAATGAAATGGTTTTGTCACTGTTTCATGTGAAAAACAACAGCCACAAGTAAAGACAGAGTCACTGAGACCAAAAGACATTGTTCTTGAATGTGATTTCAACATATTGTAACGAGGAAAGGACTTTCTCCTACATAGCTGAAAGTCAAACTAATAGGAAGATAGGTCCCAAGCACAGCATGGTCAGTAATGCACTAAGGGCCCCAAGTGTCTGATCCCCTCTGTCTCTTGGCTTAGCCACCCTTAGGCTTCTCTTCCTACATGCAGGTTGCTACAGCTGTTTCTTGCATTACTTCAAGGGGTCGCAATGTCCAGAGGCAGAGAGTAAATTGCTACCTCAGGTGTTGTTTGCTTAGGATCAGTGAAACATTTTTTAGAGGCCTTATGAATACTCAGCTTCATGACACAGTGCTCCCCTCTCCTGTTTGCTACAAATCAGTCACAGTCCCAACTAATCACATCATATTACACCTGCCAGACAAGCATGGGGTCAGTTTTTAGTGAGACGCATGAGGAAAAGCAGACTGGATGAAGCTTAACTGTATTAGCAAAGAAGACTGTTAGAGGTAATTAGACAACCATTCTATCCTCTTTCTCTCCTACGAGTGTAGAAAAGAGATGACATTGAAGAGTTGCAATTCTGGTTGAATAATACTTGTACAAAAGGAAATTTTGTTAAGAGCTTATTTAATTTTTTACTAAAAGTAAGTGTGTGTGTGTGTGTGTGTGTGTGTGTGTGTGTGTGTGTGTGTAGCTTTAATTAGTCTATTCAAGTATGCCACTCTGATATTTAAATCTCAAACTCCAATAAAGTCAATGTGGGAGAGGACAGTGAAAAAGAATCCTTACATTCACAAGGATAGATGAGGTGACAACACTGTGACAATTCCAGATTTCAATTGTGAAACACAAGATATGCAACTTTGTCACTCTGGCCAAGATGCTTAGAGATGCAGAGGTTTCTAGGTACCTCCATGCCAGGCAGTGACTTGAGACCTACTCTGCTTCCTTCTTGTTTATAACTTCAGTCTTTCAGCTGCATTATTTGGTGATGGCAGCCACTTCATCATCTCTGTGCCTCAGTTTCTCCATCAACCAGCTCAGTGGCAGCATCATTTCCCCGAGCAAGGCCCACAGGCACAAGGGGAAGCCACTGGGACATGTAGGGTGAGTCAGAGTCCTGGAGCAGGGGTCAAAGTGAGAAGTCAGAGTGCATTTGGAGAAGCTCTACTAAACTACAGCTTGGGGCTGAGCAAAGCACCCCAGGTCCGGCAGATACCTGAAGAAGAGAGGAGATCCAAAAGAGAAGACTTCAGAGCTCATTCTTACTCTTCAGGACATACCTGGGCTGGTGGTGTGGGGCCCTGTTTCAGAGACCCAAGCACAGTGCTACATGGTCTTCAATTTATCTCAATGGTGACATGAAAAAAGTGTCATCTCTAGTGAAATTTTAGTTCAGATTTAGTGAAAGTGTGTATTTTCCTATGAATAAAACAAAAAGATATTGCCATTAATAATTATTCTTAATCATAAAATCTAAGCTATAAATTGAAATTTAGTAGATTAAGTATATTACATTTATACAGTACAGAACCTTATTTATATGAGTGGAATGAATATACTTAGCATTTGGGTAAGTTGAGTAAATATAATTAATTTAACCTGTGAATAAATGATTCTTGTGTTTTTTCTTTTTAGTTTAGCTTACTATTGAAATTCTTCACAGTACAAGGATTTGGGACTCCCTCGCAAATAAACACTATTCAAATTATAGGCTGTTAGTGATCTACTGATGCTAAAGCAAACAAACAGTAGTTAAAAACATCGATTATTAATAGCCAGTAAACATGAACACTCTTCCCATCCTACAAGGCATATAGACACTGCTGAGAATTTGCTCATCAAGTTATCAAGAAGAAAGTTACTTGTGACCCATGAGGGAAAGGGTGCTGTTCTCACCCTGTAGAAGACCAAATGGGAAGACTGAGGCCTAACTGCTCTTCTCAGTGAGCACTGAGAGAGAGCACATGCAAGCATGCTGACAGACTGCAGGGAAAGGTAAAAGCACCTGAAGTTAAGTTGCTTACCTGGAGAAGTGCCACGGTGGGTAGGACACAGATGAATCCTGTAAGCCCTAGTTGCTCGTGCCCATGTCTGAGTGAATCAAGCTGGTGAACGCTGGTTATTTGGGCCTGTATAACAAAGGGAGACATGAAGCCCTTTAGATGTTAACCTGTTTCTGGATCTATTCTTCATTCTCATCACTCTTTGATAAGGTTTGAGTTTATAAACATGTTCCTAGACTTCAGAGTAAATTCCTCCATTAATTACTTTTGGGGAAAAGGAATATCTTCACTTCTAATAGGACAGTGACATTTTTGTTGAAAACATCGTGATACAAGTAGCCTCACTCAGTAGAATATCCATAAATGCTTAGTAATTTCATCAAATTTTAAGTGTGGAACAGAGCAACATAGGGATATTTTAGTGGTAAATATCAAAAGGATTTTATAAAAGAAAACACAACACTGAAGTTGTATACCGGTGATGGGCAATCATTTAGACACCAAGTCCCCAAACTGCACCCAAATCCATTTATTGTAGCAGTGCAATTACACTTGAATACTCAGGTTTTAAATCAGAAAAACCAACCCACTTGTCAACATCTTCTGCCTTAAAAAAAAAAAACAAAAAAACAATAACAGACCAGTCAGTGATACAAGAATCTTTTTTACTGAAAAGTAGCAGTTTGCATTTGATATGCTTTTATACAATTAACATGATCATTGCTATTGTATACATGGTGACAATCTGTCAATCTTTGGCTGTGGCAACTGGCTTTTGTGCAGAAAAGTGTGGTTTTGTGTGTGCACTGCAGCCCATGTGACATAGATATGCCACCACTGCCACATATTGTACCATCCAAGAGACTTCACTGAGCCTTTACAAGGGGAGTACTGAAAAACTATGTGGATTAATTATAATGTGTTTAAATATTCTTTAACTCCATTTTAACATGTCTATATTTATAAAAAATTTGCATTTTGATTATTTTAAAATAGCTTTTCCAACTAATAATCATAGTATATATCAGTTATGTATAGATATATACAGTATATATCAGATTATATATCAATCATATTACTTACTTCAAATTAATAGTTTTATTGAGCATGTACAGCAGTCTGGCCACTGGGAACTCAGCAAAAAATAATGTTCGTACAAACATAGAAATGTGAGATAATGGTACATCTTTGCTGTTTCACAGGGATGATTCTTACTTTTGGGAGTTTACATTATCACAAAAATGTCATGATTGCATACCAATAATTGCAGTAAAGAAGAATTAAATTTTATGATGAAAGTAGAGACAAAATATGTGTATTTAGATAAATACATTATGAACTAGTGGTATGTGGCCTATAGCCTTTCTAAAAGAAATAAAATTTAAATGACTATGAATAAAGCAGGCATTCAAGTACTGAAGATAACGAGGAGAGATCTGAGAAGAATCATGAAGGTGTCAAATAAAATGTACAGATGTGTAAGTAAGAAAATATGTTTGAGTTATAAGGAATTTTGGAGTGTAGGTGAAAGGCTTTTTGAGTGTAGGTGAAAGGTGTAATCCAGCTGAGTGGTAATGAGTTTATAAAGTAAGTCAACAAATGAATGGGAGGAAAGTGAGGTGAGATGTCTATGAACAGGTCTTGGTCACCAAATGAATATGAAAAGTAAGACAATGTTAACTTATTAGTATTTTTCACCATTTTCTATCCTCCTTCAAAACATGTCTTTAGGATTATCTCATCCTTTTGAACTCATGGGTGACATTTTAACTCACAGTGGCCAACAAATATGAACAGATATAATATATGTAGCTGCCCTCTGGCTGGGACCTGTTGTGTTCTGATGAGCAGAAAACTCATGTTGCACATGTTGTGTGTGGAAGAAACAAACTTTTAGTGTGCTAAACCAGTGAAATCTGGCAAATGTTATTTGTCATGACATAATGAACCCTGACCAATCAATATGCAAGCCAACATTTCAGAGTATACAGCTAGCTCATCAGGACCTATTTGGTCTTGCTAAACTCATACATTCATTATTTAAATCTGATCAAGTTTTAGAATCCCAACCAGTTTTAAATGTCAGATCTTTCAGCTTGACTGCTAGAGTCGTTTTAGATCACTTTGTTACAAGACCAAGGCCTCAGTAAAAGTTATAAAGCACAATGTAGAATTGACAATCAATAGCAAGCGAATGTTTGAATGATCTAGTAATAATTAGCCCTCCAGACAGCCCTAAGGATAACTGGATTCACATCAGAGTATGAAGCATCAGACTAAAGAGTTACACAGAACTCCCCAGGAGGGGACAGAAGCTTCCATTCTGATTAGAAAGTGATAGTCCTTGAGGTACATGCAGTCACCATAGCATTTATCTGTGGGATTAAATTATATTTCATGACTGTTGTGTAGGGAGCTGTGAAAACAGAGCTCCCAAGGAATGTACTTTGCATTTAACTCAATATGTGGTTTATCTGCCACTGGACTTGTCTGCTTCTTTTCCAGAGCCTGGCAGATCTCAGCCTGTGAAGAGCTGGAATCTCATCCAGAGCTGCAGGCTCGAACTCACCCTTTCTGAAGTCTCGTTGTCTTAGAGTTGTCTCTTTCTTTCACTCAAGGAAATCCAGCAACTGTTCCGTTAGCTTTTGCAGGGAGCCAGATGGTCAAATTTTCCATAGCTAATTTTTGTTTTTATTATTATTAAATTGAGTCTTCCTTGGTTGGTTGCAGGCACACCTCTACTGTTTTACAGTGTTACTGTTTAATCTTTAGCTTTTATGAATGTGGGATGAAGAAGAAGAATAAATGTGATAAAACAGAGTTTAGTTGATTTTAACTACTAAGTAGCTCTCCTGAGAGCCACTCATCAAGTAAGAAATAAATTTTTATCACATAGACATATGCAGATATATATTTAAGCACAGGTTTTTATTAAGTAATATTAATTTTACTGCATATATATACACCCTAAAATCACACACACTGAGTCCTGAATTTTTCTGTATATGATTGTTGCATTATTTGTAGAAAAAAGCCAAAGAAGGTCATAAGGACCTTCATCTACAAAAAGCTCTTAACTTATTTAAATGTGATGAAATCTCATAGCCAGATAGTTACTTCTTCTACAATAACATTTTACACAATACTACAAATGATCATTGATTTCCATAGGACATGGAAACTCTGGCAAGGTGATTGTTTTATTTCTGCTGTAGTTCTTGGTGTCCTTCATGGTTAAAACATTCATTGCCACAATAAAATGCAGTGTTAAACAGGGGACATAGGATACTCAAAAGGAAACCCAGAGCTATAAGATTTTTCAAAAAATGTCACAGTCATTATTTTGGCACCCAGTTCCCTCTTCTGTCAAAAACTTTTATAGCCTAACATATATCTGAATATCTATGTTTCAGATTATGGATCAATATAAAATAATGAGTCATAAAAATTATTCACTGGGCCATGACCCACCAATTTTTCAAGGAAATATAAAAAGAATAAAATAGAATGAATTCCATATCAAAAGATAATTCTGTGAAGACATTTTGGTGAACGGTGCTGTGACTGTTAATTGTGACATGTCAGTTTGACTTGAATAAGAAGCACCAGATCAGTGAACAGGTGCTATGTCTGCATAATTGACTCATAGGCAAGAAAACCAGAGGGGAAAGACCTACTGCCCACATCAGTGGCACAGGCCAAGAAAGACGGGGACAGAATCCTATGGGAAAGAAGAATGAACACATTCCTTTTCATAGGAGCTCCCATTTGCTATTTCCTTTGGACATTAATCTTCATTTTCTTTAGCCTTCCAACACAATGCTTTGACCTTTTGATACAGATTCTCATTGGTGACTAGAGTGAGCTTTGAGAATTTCAGGCTTTATTTTCTGTCTGTGCACGGAAGATACAGATGACCCTGGTAGTCTTCCGTCTCTGTTCTCCTAAAGTCTACCTAATAAATTCCTTTGTATAATTATACCTACATGTATATTCATTGTATTCTTCTAGAAAGTCCTAAGACTGATATAAATCTATGTATCTAGGATTACAATGTAAAAATGCAGTTTTAAAGATAGTTAAAGATAGTTTTAAAGACTGACTTACAAGATAGTCTCTCAAAAATATGCTGCTGGCCTTGAGGATATCCTCATAAGTGAAATAAATAGGTCACAGATAGGTAAATATCGCATCTTTTCTCTGGTATGAGAAAATAAAGATGTAAATGAGTTCTAGAATTGTATGTTATATATTGTGAAATAGAAAATACTCAAAGTGAAATAGAGTGAAGGGGAAAAATAATGAGATTATAACAAAAAAGAAAAGAAACAAAGTTTGTGTATATAGGAAGGGTGGTAGGGCGGGTAGGGCTATGGGAAAAACTGAGAATTAAGTTGTGTCATATACTGGTACAAATCCCCATTATGGAGTGCAATCATGATGTGTATATGTAATGTACCAATAAAGATTTCAATTAAAAAGAAAAAATATGCTGGTGGTTTTTATTTTGGTATATGTACTGCCGAATCAAACACATCTGGTGTTTTTTTTTTCTTTTAACAGTGAGTTGTATAAAAACTGTAAATAAGGGATCACTTACTAAATTTAGCTATTAGAAGTCAGAACATTCTAGACATTCATTCTGCATAATTTAGCATGTATAAAGCACATTTGAATAAGATGATCTTTGCTTCCATCAGATTTGGAATTAGACTTGGAATTTACATTTTTCTTTCTGCCAAGACACTCTTGCATATCTGTCTAAATTTTGAATTGGGAAATAATTCCAGAAAGTCAGTCTCAATATATCAGTTAAATTTCTTTTTCATTCTTCTTCTCTTTTTTTAACATTATTTAAAACAATAGCACAACAGTAGTGTGTTTCACAACTTGCTGAGCATTATCATTCACTCTGGCCAAACTAAAAAAATGTAAATGTTTCCATATGAGTTTGAATCATCCTGCTCTTCACGTGCGATCATTTTTATTGCTGTCTCAGAAGTCCCCCTCCCCCAGCTCAGCACTGCTTTCTTACAGGGTCTAGCTGCGCCCAACACAAACGGATTCTGCACAACCCTCGGGGTATATCCTAAATTGGTGCAGGGACCAGGGGCTGTCGGTTGGTGGCATGAGGTGGGAACAGTCCGCACTTAGAGCATCTGGGGACTTCTGGGAAGACAGTGACCTTGAAACGATTACATCATGCAGCTGCCTTCTTTCAACAAGAAACGACCTGGTGCTGTAATCGCAGTGATTTCAAACAGATGGTTTGCCTTTCAATCTCTTAGGAATGTCTTTATTTACCTTCCAGCATAAAAAGAACAATTCATCTCTTTTATAGTGGATATTTGGAGATTAAATTAATTGTCCTATTAATAAAGGCACATATCTGCTTGCAGTTAAATATTACAGAGGTCGAGGTATAGAATGGGTTTGTATTAACTTCTTGCGGTTATATCCCACTAAATATAGAAACAAGTACTGAGATGGTTAAATTGTTTTCTTTTAATTTTTAGTTTCAGTCAGTCTTTCCAGAATGCACTCCTTTGTGTATTTAGAGAGAACTATGATACAAATATCTCCTGATTTGGAAATGCAGCAGTTTTGTTCCCAGAATGTTTATAGTAAAAGCTAGAACTCTCTGGTTACTGAAGTAATATGGAAACAAACTACATTTGTGCGGAAAAAAAGAAGAGAAAAGAAAGCAAAGAAAAAGACTAACAGCTGCATTAGCTAAGCCTGGGCAGTCAAAAGACTGGTTTCTGAAATGTTGTTTATTCCGAACACTAGGGGGCACTGGTGAATTACTTAACTTCTCTCAGTCTTGGTTTTAAATTTCAGTGTTGCCAGCACTTTTCAACTTTCAATGAGCAAGAATGGAGTGGAAAATAACTTCAAAAGTTTGTGTTGTGTTTGTATGAGAGAGAGAGAGAGGTTAAAAATGTTCTCTACAGAGCTCACCAGCAGAAAAAGAAGGTACTAATCACTGTCTCATTCTACTGGACAGTCCTTATCCTGAAGTTGTACTGAATTCCAGCTTCATATGATGTGAAACTTACTGCCAGATTAAAGCTTGTGCAATAAGAAATTGTTGGTTCAAATTATCCACTTCTCTTTTGACTCTTATTTTTGTTGTTACATGATAACACAAGTTTCTAAACATCAGAAAATCATTCTGGCATATTACTACTGTTTAAATAAGCTATATTCATTTGTACTTAATGAGGCAAGACTGCCCAAAAAACAAGGGCAGTGAGAACATAAACCACCTTTGTATAGGGTTTTACGTGGTAGAGTAGAAACCCTAGTTATCGGTGTGATCTGTGCCCCAGATGCTCTGAGGTGAGAGAGAAACACAAACAGAAAAGTTAATAATGACTGAAAAAAAAATGAAGAGACACTAGTATTTGATGTGAAGCACTGAAGTAAAAGAAACAACCAATTGAAAGCACTGAGGGTGAGAGTTAGGTACGACCAGGATACAAGCAAAAGCAATAATCAGAGGCCGCTATACAATCTACTTGCTCCATAATCATTTTTTCCAACTTTTTTAAAAAGGCCCATTTCATACTTGTCCAAAGCTTATAGCTAGAAAATTTAATGAGAGAATGTTATTGTTCCCCAAGTCTGTTGTTTGAATGTATCAGCTGCTGCTGGGCACGTGGAGGCGAGTGTGGG
This sequence comes from Petromus typicus, assembly GCA_004026965.1. NCBI lineage: Eukaryota > Metazoa > Chordata > Mammalia > Rodentia > Petromuridae > Petromus > Petromus typicus. Next base: position 24,143 of record PVIR01015310.1, read on the forward strand.
AGCGGGGTGCAGTGTTCTACGGGTGGCATAGCCCAGCAATGGTCATGGTGACCAGCTCCTTCCTTCAGGGTCCTCTCCGGGAGGATGTGCGTCATGCTGACCCCAAAAGGCTGTGTGATCCCCGCCACTCTCACAGCTCATTCATCAGAATAAGTCACCTCCACACTGACAGTCTAAGCGCCTGTCTGCTGTGAAGTACCTGATGGCAAATGGTCTCTGGAGCTACATCAGGAACAGTGCTAAGGACAAGCACATGAATTCAGCTCCTCCTGTCAGGCTGTCTCCTCCTGGGTCCCAAATCACCTTCCTACTCTCTAATAAATTAGTTTCTCCTCATCTGAGTAAGCTTCCTTCAAACTAAAATGTACCATTTGCTTCCTGATTTCTGCTGGGTTGTTCTCTGGGCTTTGGGTTCTTTGGTGTTGGGTGAAGTGATAGCAGTGGTCTTCAGAACAGCTGGAAACAAATTCACCCAGAAGAATTTCACAACGGAGGAGGAGAATAGAACAACTTATTACACATGATTTTGTTAGGAGGAAAATTGACTTTTCTTATTGGAAATAAATTATTCCCCAAAGAGTAGTGTGATGGAGTCCAATATTATTGAAATGCGCAGGGAATGAAATTAAATCTGAAAAACATAATTGCTTTACTTGTAGAAACTCTTTCTTTTTGTGGGTTTAAGTTTTGTACTTGCACATTAAAACCCTGAGGTAAACATTATTTAGGGTACAAAAAAATCAATGTAAGTATGAGGTAGTGAATTTATTATGATTTTACTTGTACTTTACATTTCTTTCATAAAATAAAAATCCTCATTACTGCATTGCATGCCTCTGCATATTATTTCATATGATTACATACATGTATTTATTATATATGAGGCAAGTATTAATTTTTAATTTATCTTCTTAAGACATTTGATGTTTCTAAAATGATTGAGTTTAATGTATTGCAATGAAAAGAATAGATAATACAAGTGTCAACTTCTTTAATTTTTCCTTCCTCAAGCAATATTAAAATCATATATATATATAGTTTGTGTACATGTATTAGACTGCTATAATTCATATATATGTGTATATATGTATATGTATATGCATTTGGATATTTAAAGTTTTATAATATAAACTGCTGTACCCTCTGCTGTAATTTTGATCTTATATGTCCACAAAAGACTTATTTTCCTAAAACTTAAGCTATTGAAACCATTACTTTCCACACATTCTCTTTTGCAAAGTCATTTATGAATGTTCTGACTCCCAATTGTCAATATATCGCTCTCCATCTCAAGTGCTACCACGGAGCAGGAAGACTGAAATGTTTTGGTGACCTCAGTTTCTTGAATGCATCATTTCCAGTGATTCTTTTCCCATCCTTTTGAGCCACACACTCTGTTATGCTGTGGGATTTTGACATCACTTGACACAATGGATTTGGAGAGCCCCTTGTTTGAGCACAATCATTTACACTGCTGGTTATTCTATCAAATGCCCTTATTCATCTTTCTTTCCACCTTCTCCTGAAAATTTTAACTTCATCTATTAAGTGTCCCTTTAGTTTGAGCTTTTGTCCTAAATCAGTTTGGGTTCCATAAATCAGCCACTAAGATATTTTTGCTGTTTTTCTTTTATTTATTGTTCTTTGGAAAGCCATCTCCAGTCAATATTTGCTGTTTTTTTCTCTATTAGACTTATGGTCCAACCGCTGTCTGACACGTTCTTGGTCTAATTTATTATTATTCACTTTTAGTCTGTGACTTAGCTATTAGAAAAGTCTTTTCTGAACTCACTGTACCAGAGGAGCCTATTAGCTTCAATTCGGGGTCCTCCAAAGATTTTTTATTTCCCATCCACCATTCCTCACTCTGAAACATACGTTCATAGATTTTTGACTTCTCTAAGGTGGTCTATAGTTTCCTCAACTGGAGGATCTACAGTATTCTACCACCAGGTGCTGCATATATCTAATCTGTAGTAGCTATAAAAAATAATTTATTGAATGACTGAGATAGGACTTTGGCATTTAATAATATGATGTTTCTTAAGAAAATTTTAATTTCTCTGATTTATTCATGGTTGTTTGTCAATGTGATTATCATATAATATTTAAAAAATCAGATTTTTTATTTATTGAATGCGTAATTAAATCAAGGACTAACATGGAAAACCAAGATGAACCCAAGGTTGTTTTGACTACAAATGTATGATTGTGTTAATATGATCTCTAAGAGTACATTTAAGCTCCAATGAAAGGATTTTTAAAATAATAAACACTTCTGATTTTATTTTTACATTTATTTATTTAGTTAGTTTTTTAATTGAAATCTTTATTGGCAAATTACATATACGCATCATGATTGCACTCCATAATGGGGATTTGTACCAGTATAAGACACAACTTAATTCTCATTCTTTTCTATAGCCCTACCCACTCTACCACACCCCCCATATACATAGAATTTGTTTCCTTTCTTTTTTGTTATAATCTCATTATTTTTTCCCCCTTCACCCTATTTTACTTTGAGCATTTTCAGTTTATATTTAGTTAGTTTTTTTAAACAGAGTCTCACTTTGTAGTTCAGGCTGGCCCTGAATTCACTATGTAGTCCAGGCTACACTGGAATTCATAGCAATCTTCCTGCCTCTACCCCCTGAGTGCTGAGATTACAGGTTTGAGCCACCACATCCAGTATTTTGATATGTGATACTGGGAATTGAACTCGGGACCTTGTTCTTGCTAGGCAGATGCCAGAACCACTGAGCTAATTACCCAGCCCACGACTTTTAATTTTAACCATAGTGGATTGGCTAAAAATCGGCATTAGATAATATTTATGCTTTATCCCTCAGTTCTTTTTAAAGTCTTAAATTTTATTATTTAGAGTCAGTTACTCTCCATTTTAACCTGCTCTTGTCAGTGTTTTATTTATATTGTGAAGAGAAAAATTCTAACAAATGAAGATGATAATGTGTTTGTCTATTTTAATTTTTTCACAGACAAAAAATCTTGATTTTTAAAAATCTTCTGACTGAATCCATGTGGCAGGGCTTTGGTTAATGGGAGATAGACTGATGACAGTGTGATTGTTAGGACCTCTGTTTTGTCCCCTATTTCTGCATAACAATAATCCCCAATGTAGTAGCTTAAAGAAAGACACATTTATCTTCTCTTAACTTTTTGTGTGAAGAATGTGAAATGAATTAAGGGGAATCTCATTAAGGGTCGCTTGTAGCAGTGTGATCAAGATATCAGTGGGTTGCTATTATCTGAGGGAATCATTAGGACTGGTAGGTTTGTTTTCGACATGGTCCACACACACAGCCATTTGCAGGCATTTTAGCTTCTCACCGGCTCCTGGTAGGAGACTCCAGTTTTTTCCTAACGTGGTCTCTCTATAAGGCTGCTTGAATCTTCACACATCTTTTCAGTCCATGGAGCTCAGTACAGCATAAACATATGGGGTTTCTTGTTAAAGTTATGAATAATTTGAAACAAATGTGAACACTATGAGACTGCAGAGACTGCACAGCTGAGAAGTTGGCCTTGTCTCCAATTTCTGGTTTTCCCCAAGGAATAGAATTCAAAGGAAAGAAAAAGGGAAGGCAAAGAAGAAACTGTCTGACTATCACTACATTTTGTCAGAAGTAATTTATACTCACTTTTGTCCTATAAATTGATGACACAGCAGCTACTAGTTCAGGCCTACATTGAAAAGAAAGAGAATTGCTTCCATCTCTTAATGAGTTTATTTAGGGACATATTTTAAAATGGAGACATTGAAAGTATCCAAAAATTGAACATAAATTTTTCCTTTATCATCAGCTAGACGGGGAGGAGATTCTGTAAGGAGCATGGAGAGATCCTTAGAGAGTGGTAAAAGTATAGGGTAGAAACATTCAGTTTCATGAACCACTGTTTGTAAAAACTTATGTACAAGCACAAGTAATCCTACCTTGGGCTGTGATAGGAGGTAGAGATAAATTTCTCTGTTAGGTCATTGAAACACTAAGGTTGTTGGGCATTAGTTACTTGCACCAGTTCATAGATCTGGTTCAGAACTTCCTGACATTTTTTTTTTTAGGTTTTTGGAGACAGGGTCTCGTTTTGTGGTTCAGGCTGGCCCTGAGCTCAGCCTCAAACTCACATCACAATCCTCCTGTCTCTGCTTCCCGAGTGCTGGGATTACAGGCGTGAGCCACCACGCCCAGCACTGTGGTATGTGGTACTGGTTACTGCTGGGTGTGGGTCTCCACACCCAGTATTGTTATGTGGTTACCGGGGAATCGAACCCGGGTCCTTGCGCTTGCGAGACAGGCGCCGGAACCACTGAGCTAACTCCCCGGCCCCTCCTGACATATTTTTAAGCACAGTTTGAATATGTACATTTAGAAAAAATATTCCATGTACAATTAAATTGGGAAGAAACTACACATTGCATTTTTTTTTTCTTAAAGAGTTGTTATTTACAAATATAAGACTTTGAGATGTCTCAGGAAAAAAAAGTGTGATTATCTCTACTCTAATACAATGTATAAGAACTCATGGATATATAGTAATACTGTTATTCAATTAGTAAAGAATGGAATAATTACCCTGCTATTTCAAATTTTTGTAGAGTTTACATTTTGTTTATTAAACAATTGCTATTCAAACCTTTCAGATATACTTGCCACTTTGGCCCAGGATTAAGTGGAAAGAAACTTCTAGTAAATGTCTACCTGTCAGCCAACAAACTGACCACAGATCCCACCAAGACCCCTCGAGATGGCATCTGTCACTAGCCTGCTTCCTCCGTTGGGCACAGCACTGTCTGTGGGGGAAAGCAGTAAACTTTCATGCACTTCCACCCCCCTGCTGTTTGTCCTCAAGCTGTAGATAGATTTTCCTCCAGAAATTTTCACACATACTGTTTCTTTGCTTATGGTCACTTGTGGGAAATTGTTGCCTTGAAAATACTCCCTACTGTGGACTAAATATTATTTTAATCCCAATTCTTTACAGAACCACCAGAATTTTAATCAGTTCCTATCGAAATGAAAACATTTTAAAAAATCCTGACTTTCTACCTTACCAATGAATAGATGAAATGAAATACAAATATAATTTATTTTATTATTAGATTGACTTAAACTATTGTGGAATAATATGACCTTTATTTCATGTAAAAGCTTTTAACCTGTGTCACAGGAATCGTGCAAATGTATATTAAGTCATTTGAATACCAGAAAGCCCATTTTGCAATCATAGAACATTCCTCTTATTCTTCATTTACACATTCTCTGACATCTGCAACAAAGACTCAAGGAATATTTATTACATACAAAGAAATCCAGTTTGTACTATTATATGATGAAGTCTAGCAAAGACTTGGGATCAATTATGATCCAAAAGCCATTTTCCTTGTGTAACAGTCAGAGTACATGGATCACTAGGTACCTCGAGGCTTGCATAATTTATCTGGCCCAGGTACACATGTACCAAGGACCTTAATTCTGCTGAAAATATCTTCCTATTCCCTGTATAAGACACTATGTTAACTACTTCAACTTGCCAACTTACTACTAATTGAATAACAGAATACATTGTAAATTATATTACACATATATTTTTTGTCTTCATATATTCTCCCACAAAATGAAAGTACTTATTAATCTTACAAATTGCTTGTTTATTGTTATATTATACACATTATGCTTTAGTGTCATCTAGTAGACATTGTTTCTGGCAATATTTATAGGGATTCACTCGAACTTCATACAAGAAGAAAACTCACCATTTTCAAACTTTTATTAAAGAATATAAAACTTCCCTAATAATCACATTATTAGGGCTTAAGATGAAAGTGTCATTAAAGGAAAGTCAGCATTAAACAAAGTTTTGAGAAGACAGAGCTCATCTCTACTACCATACAATAATTATTTATTTAAAAAGATACATATGTGAAGACAAAAGAAAAGATCTGGAGTTATTTTAACATCAAGCAAAGAAAAAAATATTAGTACAGATATAAAAGCAGATTTTTCTGTTAAAGATATTAAATTTCCTATTAAAATTCACCCCTCTCCTTGAACTTCTCTATCACACATAAATCCGTGTTCATGTGGGTTTAAATGTAGAAAGTTTTTTTTTTTTTTGGAAATCTTTATTGGTACGTTACATATACACATCATGATTGCACTCCATAATGGAGATTTGTACCAGTATAAGACACAACTTAATTCTCATTTTTTCCCATAGCCCTACCCTAATAAAATCTATGGAAACTGCCTCCAGAAATTGAGAAGGGTGTAATACTCCTTAATATATTTTATGATGTCAGCATCATGCTGCTGTTGAAGTGTGGTAATAGCAATATGAAGAAAGCATGGAATATTATCTCTCATGAAGATTGCCACAAAAACACTTAAAGAAATAACATATCAAATCAAATACCTAAAATGGAATAATAAACAGCCTAGCAAAATCCTGGGAATACCTCACTAATTCATCAACTAAAGATATCAATCAAAGAAACTCTATTGGTAGGATACAGTTTTTTAAAATGACACAGTCCTTTCAGTTAAAGCCCTAAAAGCACATGAAAGACTCCAGCTGTCTTTCATTATAAACATTCCATTCCTCCATTTACAAAAAACAGAAAATTGGTCATAGAATGAAATTTTAGCCAGCTAATAAAGACTAATCATGAAACACATATTATAGCATTTTTCTTAATGGTGTAGGATTAAAATGTCTTCTACGATTTTCAGTGAGGAAAATTGTTTTATCTTATAACTTCTGTAAAGATTACAAGGAAGAGACAAGAAGCACACAGACTTCCAAGTAAACACTGGCTTTGTCTTTCATGGCTAACCAGCTAGTAGAACTAGTAACTTTAACAAAGTTGGAAGATACGAAGTAAATGTACAAAAATCAAATTTATACACTTGAGAAAAACAATTGGAAAATAGTTTTTAAAATACTCATACCACTATAAACAAAATAATTGGAAATACATTTGAAAATATGAGCAAAACTGCAACTGCAATATAATGCTGATATGTAAAGTTTTTTTTTTTCTTTCTTTTTTTGATGACGAACGAGACTGGGAGGATTATTGTGGACAGACAACTGTTTTACCTGTGGATGGCTGGTAGTCAACTACCCACGGATGGCTAGTAGCTGTTTATAACCCCCCACTGGATGACTGGTGACTATCAGTTAAATAAGTGACAGGGGTAACCATTGATGGCTAATAGCGCAGTTTATTAGAATCACACAAGCTTATATAGTATATATGTGGAAGTATTGACCAGAATAGCTGGATATAGAAGAAGAGGAGAAAAGGTTACCTAAGTACAAGTAAACATCTCTAGCAGAATATAAAGAACATTTCCTAAATCTCTGTAGAACATCTGATGTAGCATAAAATAATCAGAAAGGAAGCAACTAGAGAACATAGTGGCCTGCACATCTACAAACCAATTTTGGTCAGGTCACACTGATAGAAGTTACAAATCATAATAAATAAAGAGTTAGGCCTTCATTATACATTAGAGTACATTCTCTTTTCTATATGGAACAATGATTTCCATCATAAGTTGTGAGATAAAACAAAAATCTATTTATCTTGCTCTCATTTGACAAATCTTGATCTGTGGCTTGTTTCAGGTGCCTTTTACCTTTTAATGATTACAATGATGAAAATAGAAAGATATGAATCCATCATTTTCTGCTTTGATATAATGTAAACACTAAAATAATGAGCACTTCATGAGATGGTAAGAAATATTAAGGATAATTTTAAAGGGTTTATGCTGTTGCTGGAAGGTATGGAGTATTGTATCTACCATAAGGAGATTAGAATGACTTCAGTTAAGAACGTGATACTTTTTCCCCCTTCACCCTATTACACTTTGAGTATTTTCTTTTTCACAATATATAACACACAATTCTAGAACTCATTTACATCTTGAGATTATAACAAAAAGAAAGGAAACAAATTGTATGTATATGGGGGGGTGGTAGGGTGGGTAGGGCTATGGGAAAAAATGAGAATTAAGTTGTGTTATATACTGGTACAAATCCCCATTGTGGAGTGAAATTATGATATGTATATGTAATGTACCAATAAAGATTTAAATTAAAAATAAAAAGAATGTCAGGGCCGAGGAGTTAGCTCAGTGGTTCCGGTGCCTGTCTTGCAAGCACAAGGGCCCGGGTTTGATTCCCCAGTAACCACATAACAATATGGGGTGTGGAGACCCACACCCAGCAGCAACCAGTACCACATACCACAGTGCCGGGCGTGGTGGCTCACGCCTGTAATCCCAGCACTTGGGAGGCAGAGGCAGGAGGATTGTGATGTGAGTTTGAGGCTGAGTTCAGGGCCAGCCTGAACTACAAAGCGAGACCCTGTCTCAAAAAAAAAACCTAAAAAAAAAAATAATAATAAAAAAATAAAAAGAATGTGATACTTGAGTAAGGACCTGAATAATGTAATAATATGAAAGAAAGGGATTCCAGGCAAAGAACATCTAAAACCTCTGAGACAGGGGAGATCAGGAATGTTACAGGATCAGGAAGAAGACCACGACAAGCAGAGATGACAGTGTGTATGGGCAGGAAGGTCACAGAGAAGTGCAGCAGAAGGGGATGTGGATGCTGAGGGAGGACTTTGATCTGCTTAAAGAAGCAATCAGAGAGTATTAAACAAGAGTGACCTGATCTGATTTTCAGTTTCAAAGTGTTACTCTTCCTGGTATGTTGAGAAACACCAAAAGGAATAAGAATGAAAGTAGGGAGAATAATTAGGAAGCTGTTAAAATAATATCAGGAAGAAATAAATAATAGCCTCTGGAAAATTAAAGGCATTTCAAGTGTTCTCACCAAGAAAAAGACAAACAAGCACAAAGATAAGTACATAAAGCAATGAATATCTCAATCAGGTCATTAGTCATTCTACAGCATAGACCTATTTTAAAACATCTACTGTGTGATATATTACCAACGTTAATTTTCCAACATAAATGCTTAAAAGAAATGGTGGCTTCAAACCACCACAGAGTATAGAATAAGTGGTTAGATTCTAGATATATTTTTCTTAGAAAAACAATAAAATTTACAGTCAAAAGTATGATGTAAAATGGTACTTAGGAAAGAGTGAAAATGATTTTAGTAATTTGCATTTGAACAACTAAGAGAATACGATTCCCATATACAGAGAGGTGGACGATCATCTGATATGCAGCTTTGGAATGTGATAAATGTGCGGTGGTATAAAGAATGTTAGAAGCTCCCTCTTAGACAGTTTTAAGACAAATATAACACACAGGAGGCAATAAGCTAGACAAATAAATGTTCATGTCTGCGGTTCAGTAAGAGGTCTTGGCCAAAGACTAGTTTGGGAATCACTATATGTCGAGAGAACTTAAAGCCATGGATCTAAATGAGAGTGAAATAATGAAATGAGAATGAAGGGTTGATGTGGATCCATCAGAAACTTGTCCAAAGACTAAGTTCTGAAGCACATTCACATGAAGAAATGGGGGTAAAGGTGAGCGAAGCACAGAAAAGAAGAGGGAACAGACAACAAGACGGGATAAAGAAAGCTGTGGAACAATGGCAGGCATAATGGCTCACACCTGTAATCCCGGCACTCCAGAGGCAGAGACAGGAGGATTGCTGAGTCTGAGGATGATCTCAGGGCCAGCCTTAACTACAAAGAAAGACCTTGTCTCAAAAAACAAAACAAAACAAAACAAAACAACAACAAAAAAAGCTGTGGAGAATGGCGATGTCTTGCTTAAAAAAACAAGTTTTCAAAGTATTCCAATTTTAAAATTGGGAGTATGTTCAAGGATTTTCCTGCACTAAATGGCTTGCACTGTTTACATACTGATAAGCAGAGTTTTGTGAGTAGAAAAGAGAAGCACAGTCCTATACAGGAGCAGAACCTCTGGGTCACATCATCGTCTCCCAGTGGGAACCCCAGCTTTGGCCTTTGGATATAAGAAAAGAGAAATACCCATTCTCATATTCCGGGATTCAAGGTACTACCTTTGCTAGTTTCCATTTCACTTGGTACCAACTATGTGGGTAGTACTGATAAATGGTAGTAAATGTAACAATTAAAGCAAAAGAAAAACTCAAGGAAATCCAAAAGCCAGTTTCCAGCTACCTTACACTTACACTGCCTCATAACTCAGTCTTTTCAAATACAGGAAGGAAAGATTTTATCAAATTCTGCTTAAACATATGCATTATCACATTCGTGGACAATCTGCTCTGTGTACTAAATTAGAAAAAAAAAAAAAAACTACAGGGCTTTTGAGTAAAGATCATTTGAAAGTGCTTCACTATCCATATCTGATTTGGTTCAGCAGTCAGAACTACATGTACAATGTCTCAACATATGTCCTTAGAGTATTTCCTAATGTAATTGTATTATCAGTAATAAGCTCTTAGCTTTATTACATTTTCCAAACTGGGGAGCAAAGGGCCTATAGATTAGATTTTGTGGTTTTGTAATGAAAACTCTGGCTCTGTGCATTTCATAGCGAGTGATTTTCAATACTGATTGGCTTGCAGCTAAAGCCAGTGTCAATCCACATATTAGTCCACCACTGATGGATAACACTATAGACAGGGGACCTCAGCAACATCACAGCGTGTGGTGGTGTAAACCACAGGAGCCAAAGTAGTTATTTCTCTCAATTATATTTTAGCTATGCTACTGTGCATATTTTCATGGTATATTATTGAATGCATTGCTTTCTATTATACTTAGAGAAAAGACCTTAATATTTTTTCCAATATACTTCTTCCAATTACACATTGTAGAAATAAGGTAAAATTGGCTAGTCTATTATAATTATGTGATAAATTGCATATAACTCCATAAACTAGAGTCTAGGCCTTTTGACTCTATTTAAGTGGCCATTCTTAAACCAAGTTTCACTGATATATATCAGATTATTTGAATTTTGGTTAATTTTTCCTATGGTCTTGGAAAATAATATTTAGGGACTGTATTTAGCTATAAGCCTTCAAACAATAATGTCCATCTGACTAAACAAGCTGTCCCCGGTTCTTCAATTTCATTTTCTTTTGTTCCTTGGCTTAGTCTTTGAGATATTTTCCTCTATAGTATCCCAATGGGTAAGGGCAGAAACTAGGGCAAAGTGCATTCTTGTTTTCCTATTTTTTGAAAGATCAACTTCCACAATTACTGGCACAGTGATGGTTTTTCCTCCACTCTAATTCAGAAGGATGAAGTCATATACAAATACCTCCTACTGAGTCAAAAATCATTTAAAGAGTAATTCTATACACTAATCAGACATATCCTTGGTCTGAAGAATGGAATTTATAATTATTAGTTTAAGTGATCAAAATCTATTCCTGAAACCCTAGTTGGCCTCTTTCTTTGAGTCACTTCAAATGCATGAGAGCTGTAAATCCTTAGACAAACCAGATGTTACCTGTTGGGAGGGATATGAAACATTAAATGTGTACAGTATATAGAGTCAATTAATAGTGTCCACTCTTGCAGTTATCTTAAAATCTCTTTGGTTTTCATAGGACATTTTTTTTAGGTATTCATAGATTTCATTCTAACAAAATTATTTTTCTAATAAAATTTAATAGTATAACAGCTTCTTTATTTACTCATTACTTTGATACTACCCTATTTAAACCAAAAAAGCACGTGTAATTTTACATGTTTGTTCTGATGATTTCCTCTTTGTACTACACTTCCAATTCCCCTGAGCAAAAAACTGTTTGTTTCTTCTTTGAATTTTAATGTATTTTTGTAGTTGGAAGCCAATAATTTTTTATTAGATGAATGAGTGAATGAAGCAAATGACTCATCAAATGGTTTAGTGTACTACAGCATGACTTTACTCATTTATATATAGAAACACATTTTACAAAAAGTAAATGAATAAGTATAGTGCAATACTGAGTTTTAAAAATTTATGTTTCTCACAAGATTTAAAATATTAAATGAAAAATTGGCACACTACATAAATTTATGATGAAATATATAAAATAAATATAGAAAACATTGTATATGAAAATGTTTTCAGTTTTATATTTTTCTGTGTATTTTAGGATGTTTTGAGCAACAAGAAACTTAGTTGATTTATACACATATATAACAAAATCTCGAGTAAGAGCATTTTGAGGTTTGCTTACTTTGATGTTTCTGTGACATAAGAAGAATTCAGGTTTTCCTAATTATTTGCAGCTTGTTCTCTTTGGTGTGTCCTCATAGCTCTTTCCTATGGTTACAAAATGGCTGTCACAGTTCTGGAATCGTGGAAGACACGAAAACCTCTAGCAGGAGCTAATTTTTTCTTCTTGTATGCCTTGTTTTAAAAGCACAGAGAGTCAATGCAGAGCTCCTTGGCTAGGTTTTTTATTTTGTATCTCAATGAACAAGCATGGGTCACATACCCACCTCTAACAGGATTACTAGAAAATAGATGGAAATTTCACACCTAGTTGAGTCCAGTGAGTTATGTGAAATAAGAAAACTTGGGAATAAAATCAATAGAATTAAAAACAAATCAATACAATCAGTTTGGTACCGGAAAGAAGAAGGTAGACCTGGCTTCTTAGGGACCATTCCATCGGCAACATAGAGGAAGAAATGTTAAGTACTGGAGTGAATTACTCTTTCTCATATTTTATTCTAAGGATAAGAAATCTCATAACAGTAAATTTCACTTGGTTTATAAAATGGATTTTATTTTATCTGAAAATTATTTATTACACATTAGCAAATGTACTGGATCATTTATTAATTCCTAAAGAACATGCTAAATTTGTCATGTAGACTTCATTTTTTAAAAATTTTATTGTCCATATTAAGTGTTTTTACTATTTCCTTGAGCTGTGTCACTTTAATCAACTCTTTTTTATATGTTTTATGTTTCTCAAAAGCTAGACATCACAATTTTTTTATCTTTATTGGTACAATAATTATACACATCATGATTGCACTCCAGAATGGGGATTTGGACCAGTATAAGACACAACTTAATTCTCATTTTTTCCCATAGCCCTACCCACCCTACCACCCCCCCATATACATAAAATTTGTTTTCTTACTTTTTTGTTACAATCTCAACATTGTCCCCTTTCACCTTATTTTACATTGAGCATTTTCTATTTCACAATATATAACATACAATGCTAGGACTCATTTACATCATCATTTTCTCATACCACAGAAAAGATGCGATATGTACCTATCTGTGCCCTATTTATTTCACTTATGAGGTTATCCTCAAGGTATGTCCATTTAAGTACAAATGATTCAAACTTATCATTTTTATGGCAGAGTAGTACTCCATTCTGTAGAAGAACCACAGCTTTTTTATCCAGTCTCCAGTTGATGGACATTTGGGTTGTTTCCAAGATGTAGCAATCACAAATTGGAATGCTATAAGCATGGGTGCACATATGTCACTGTGATATGAGTCTTTTAATTCTTGTGTGTATATACCTAACAGGGCAATGGCTGACTCAAATGGGACCATCAATCCTAGCTTTTTGAGGATTCTCCAAACTGATCTCCATAGGGGTTGTACGAGTGTACAGTCCCACCAACAGTGGAGAAGGGTTCCTTCTTCTCCGAAGCCTCGCCAACATTTGCCATTGGTTGATTCTGGCTTTATAGTATAGTTTCAGGTTCGGAGTTGTGATACCCCTCACCATGTCCCTGTTGCTTAGAATTGCTTTGGCTATTCTAGGTCTTTTGTGGTTCCAGATGAAAGTTTGAAATTTTTCTCTAGATCTGTGAAATATGCTGTTGGGATTTGAATCGGGATTGTGTTGAATGTGTAGAGTAGTTTTGGGAGTATAGCCATTTTGACAATATTGGTTCTTCCTACCCAGGAGCAAGGTATGTCTTTCCATTTTTGGATATCATCTTCTATCTCCTTTTTCAGAGTGCTATAGTTTTCAGAGTAGAAGTCTTTCACCCCCTTTGTTAGACTGATTCCTAACTATTTTATTTTTGGGGGTGCTATTGTGAAAGAGAGTGACTCTCCAATTTCTATTTCACTGGGTCTACTGTTTGTGTATATGAAGGCTATTGATTTTTGAATGTTGATCTTGTAACCAGCTACGCGTCTAAAATTCATGATTAGGTCCAGCAGTTTTTTAACTGAGTTTTTAGGATCCTCTAGATAGAGTATCGTGTCATCAGCAAATAATGACAATTTAACTTCTTCTTTTCCAATCTTTATTTCTTTTATTTCTTTCTCTTGCCTAATTGCTATGGCTAATATTTCCAGAACTATATTGAACAGAAGTGGTGAGAGAGGACACCCTTGTCTTGTTCCTGATCTTAGTGTGAAAGGTTTCAATTTTTGACCATTTAGTATGATACTGGCTGA
>PVIR01015311.1:0-38517 GCA_004026965.1 Petromus typicus
AGTACTACTCTGCCATAAAAAATGATAAGTTTGAATCATTTCTACTTAAATGGACATACCTTGAGGATATCCTCATAAGTGAAATAAATAGGTCACAGATAGATACATATTGCATCTTTTCTCTGGTATGAGAAAATGAAGATGTAAATGAGTCCTAGCATTGTATGTTATATATTGTGAAATAGAAAATGCTCAATGTGAAATAAGGTGAAAGGGGACAATGTTGAGATTGTAACAAAAAAGTAAGGAAACAAATTTTATATATATAGGGGGATGGTAGGGTGGGTGGAGCTATGGGAAAAAATGAGAATTAAGTTGTGTCTTATACTGGTACAAATCCCCATTATGGAGTGCAATCATGATGTGTATATTTAATGTACCAATAAAGATAATTTTTTAAAAAATAATAATAATAATAATGAACACTACATAGTGTATTGTGTGATTATAGAAAGACATTAAAATAGTGAGCTATCACCGAAAGAACAACATGTTTAAAATACACATAATAGAACTTGTGAACATATATTATACAAATATTAATTATGTATACTTTAATATGGAAAGAAAAAATGGAAATAAAGTGTATGTATATGGGGGTTGGAAAGTTTAAGGGAGGGCAGTGGAATGGGAAAAAATAAAAATCAAGATATATCATGTAGAAATGCAAATTCTCAGGGATGAATGTTATCATAATATATTTTTAAATGTATCAAAAAAGACTGAGTAGGAGAAGTATTTTGTTTCCTGTATAAAGAAAATGCATTATTTGAATTTAAGTAAAATATGTTTTAAGAATATTTTATTTAATGCAGATAAATCTTTAGGATATAATTTAAATTAATTTTTACACTGTCATTCATAAACTACCTATGCTGAGCTTACATAACTTATTAGGGTAGCAGAGATTAAATTTTAGCTTTGTGTTTAGCTGGAAATCATTTATTAAGACTAATTTGACTTCATCAAGTAAAAATCTCTTTTTATAACATAAGATAATTGCAGTTCATTATAAAAATGGAACAAACTGCTGACATTTTCCATTTTAGAGTTTCAAAAAGCAGTATGTGAGAGTTTATAAGATATGAACGAATGAGTTTTGGAAAGAACCAGAATCACAATATTATTAAAGAATCTCCAGTAAAATCACAGTGGTCAAAAGAAAAATCACTGTTTGACTTATTATGATAGTGTAGACATTCAAAGTCATAGAACAATTGCAACATATTATTATATTTTCAGTGAAAATCCAATGACTTTAAAAGGCTGCTTTGTTGTAGACAATGCATTTCATGCATTAACTATTACATCTAAAATTAAAACAAACTTGAAATAAACATCTGATCTTTCATTTTAAGTTCATTGGTTCTGAATTTCATTTACTGATCCTGAAGGATTAGTTAATTACTTGCTTTGAAATCTGAATGCACTTACATCCTGGTCCCTCAAAGACCCATCTACAGTCCTATTAAACTGAAATAAGTTGGACTCGTCATTGGCTCCCACAGAGTTAACCAAATGTGGTCGACAGCAGTCTCTGTACCTGGCGCACCATACCAAAGCTCCATGTGCAAGCAGACTATCATAACTGAGAATATAACCTGGAGCCAAGCACACTGTTGACCACAGCCGTTGGCTCCGGCTAATTGCAGAAGTCCAAATAAAGAATGTGACAGAGTACAAGTGCCCCAAAACATCATGCACATAAGTCCCAAGCTGACAATATCCAAACAGGCCAGTTTCTCTCAGTCTGATTTGTCCTTCTGAGTCATTTTTACTCTAAATGTTACCCGCTCCTTATCTTTCTCAGGTAAACTGCAAAATTTCACTGGATTTCAGCTTTTGTCTTAGCAGCCTATGTGCTTTGGTCATTTTGAATATAGTCCATGTTTACATAGCAAATGCTATTTTATTTTAGACTTTACGGAGTATAACGCTACATCTTTGAATTTTGTCAATAAGAACCTAACAGTCTTTGAAGGAATCTTTCTGCCTAACACCCATTTCTCTTTACAGAATATGACACAAGTTTTATTATAAATCAGCACTGATCATTTTACACTCTATTAGGTGTTAATTACACAGACAAAAGTTGCTTCAGTAGGAATCAGGTCTCACTCAAATTCTCCTTTATATCTCCTTATTTTGAGTAAATTTGACAATATTCTGTATTTAAAAGATCTTCAGAAATATATTTAGTATCAACATTTGGAAATACCAATTATATTTTACTTCTATTTCATTGGTTTTTATGATAGAAATGCTAACATTTTAAGTGGAAACTCAATATAATCATTATTATTACCAAATTTAAGATTTTTCATGCATACTTAATATTTGGATACCAAATCTATCCTTGACACGCTATTTTTCTACAGTTGAATTATTATATTCACAAAATAATTTACATATATATCAGGGTTAGACAAACTTTAATTTTATGAAGTTATCTTATTGCTGGTGTTTGTCTGAATATATTTTTAGCTTCACAGTTGTTGCCAACTATCTGCAACAGCAAAAGCTGGCAAACAGTAAAAGCTTATAGAAACAGGTGTTTTTCAATACATTAAAACACAAAACTGCCTTGAAAGGAGAAAATGTAACAACTTTCTATTGCATGCAATTATATTTTGCTTTTTGTTTATTTGTTGTATTGTGTTTTGTTTTTTAAGTCAGTGTCTCATTATGTAGTTCAAACTGCCTCAGACTTACAGTGTAGCCTAGACTGGCCTGGAAGACCCAGAAATCCTCCTGCCTAAACTTCCCAAGTGCCAGGGTTGTAAGCAAGTGCCACCATTACTGGCTGTACAAATCCTTATGCTATGATACTAAGTAAAAAATAATTTTATAAGTATTATTTTGTTTTGATTAAAGCCAGTAATAATGAAATACATGTGTAAATTAATAAGGCTTGTTCATGAATTCATGTGTTTGTGCTAATGAGACACACATGTATGTAAATAGTAAATAAAGTGAGGGCATGATAAAAGCTTCAAGGTAATTAAAATGATTACTCTTTCACTGAAGCGAAGTAGGAAAATAAAATGGGAAAGACACACCATATCGATTACTTTAAATTAGTATCCTTGTTCTAGTTTTCATATTGAGTGATGGGCTAATGGCTGCTTGTGAGCCTTACAATGAAGTTAAAGATGACTGCTTAGTCAAATTAAACCACAACGTGAGAAGCTTTGAAGGTATTTTAATCTGACCAGATGGATTAAATGAATGAACAGCCTAATGTTCAGATCTTGCATAAGAAGTATTTGGAGGTTCTTGATTTAAAATCAACATGAAATAAGATGTTATCACTGATGCAATGATACACAGACCAGGACAAATGCATTGGCAGGAGTGTCCTGAAACACACAATAGCCTGAGGAAAGTTCAGTCTTTCCGTATTGGAGGTAGGAAAACATATGTGTGCATATGCACACACACACACACACACACACACACACACACACACACACACACACACTCCCATATATTCAGTGAGATGCTGCTATGAATAACAAAGTTGCAATTCCTAAAAGACGAACAGGACCAACTTACTCTAAGACAAAAATATATCTTCATCAATTGTTCTAAGGAATGCCTTTGTGGGAATGCATTATGACTTAGCTATGTGTGTTTAGTATTTGACCTACACTTTCCTCAGTTTAGGCATTTCATCCTTTAGTGAACATAGAGTAGGAATGTTAACTTGGAGTCCATATTCCTGGGATTGTTGAAAGTCCCTGAAAACCGCACCCAGCCATAAATGTATGCATGCACTCATGCACATGTATTTCAAGAAATTCAATTTTTCTATATATGCATTACTGAAACCATCCAATGTGTTACAGACCAATATTATTCTCCTTGGACCCGATGTTAACCATGTTTGCATGACTACTTTGCCCTTCAACATTAACCAGCTTCACCCTTAGAAAACATTACCAAGCCCCAAGCAAAGTGATAAGGGAAACATCAACTCCAAAAAGTTTCCTCTAGTGTTATTTTTGGGAATGAAAATGTCCATTGTATCAATCATTTTGAAAATCAAATGAAGCTAAAGGAAAAGTGTTTATTAAATTCTGGGGGTTTTGTTTTAAGTATGTGGAAATATTTCAAAGAAAATATTTCAATAATTTGACTAAAATGTGAAGACAAATTTTACCTGGTGTGCATTAATTTCATTAACTTTCATTCCAATTTCTCATTCATTTATTATGTTTACTCCAGGTTATAATAGTATATCAAAAAATCACCAAGTTTCAATTGCTTTCTACTGTACACTGTTTCTCTTTCCAACTTTCTCTCATTTTATTTACATATTATAATAGTTTATTGAATTAAAGCAAAAAAATACAAGTTAATATGCTTATAGTGGACAACTATAAACTGGAAATTTCCATTTACTTACTGCTACTTTTGATATCACTTCCCTGTGCTTCCTCTGAAGGTCATTTTCCCTGTTACTTTCCCAGTGATCCTTAAAATGATAAGCGATGCCTTCATCCTCACTAAACAAAAGAGAACCACATGAAATATACACAATTTACATATGATTTATACCATGCAATGCATGGTAGCATTCTACAAATATCAGTCTAATCAGTAAGTAACTGTTTCTATCTATTGTCTTCAGACATTTCTCACCAGTTCCCTGGGGAGAGTTATACCTATTCTTATCTTACCTAAATGCACCAGCTCTTGGTTTCAGTTTCCCCGAAGGATGTTCTAGTTCCTAGGGCGAAAAAATCACTATAATAGGACTGTGGAAGTGATTTAGAAAAGGGAAACCGCCAATAAACGGTATATAAATTCAGGGAACTGCCCTAGCCGATGACTAGAGTTTAATCCTGATAAAATCTAATCAGCCAGAACCTACTGAAACGGGCTATAACTTGACAAAGTGACATTTATTGAGTTCAGGCAGTGAAGGAGTAAACTTGAAGGGAGCTAAGGTGAACTGGTCCAGGACCGGAAGCAGGAAGTTATCTTTCCTAAGGCCTGAATTGCCCTGAAAGTCTCAGAGATCTAAGAGGAGTCAGACTTAAGTTCAGGAATAGTAGCTATTTCTGATGTGGGATTAATTAAGCACAGACTGAAGATAAGAGCAAAGCAAGACGGATGTTGCTGTCTTATTGGCAAGAAGCGAGCAGTCACTTAAAGGGATAGCGTTTGAGCTTCAAAGCCTGATTTTCCTCTCATTCCAGTAGAGCAGCCCGGGGAAACAGTATAACACATATGTCAAAATTATCTTTCCCAGGGACCAGTGATCTATAGTTTATTTTTCTTGATCTGCATAAAGTGACTTTATTTTTAATTGACTTTATTGGTACTTTTATATGTACATTGTGATCACATTCAACATTGAGAACTTGTACGAGTACATGCCATATCATCTCATTTTTTATCATTCTCCTGCTTTCCCTTCAACTCCCACCTCTTACATACATCAGCTTCATTTCCCTCTTTTAACCATTAATTTTTTTTCCTTTCTTTACTTGTCTCTACCCCCCCTTTCCGTTTTCTTTTTGAACATTCTCTGATTTCATAATATGTATCATACATTTTAGAACTCATTTATACCTTCAGTTTCTTATATCAGAAAAGGATATGATATTTATGTATCTGTATTCTATTTATTTCACTTATGAATATGTCCTCAAAATATATTCATTTGAGTGTAAATGACTCAAATTTATCATTCTTTATGGATAAGTAATGCTCGATTTTATAGACAAAACACATCTTTAGCCAGTCTCCCATGAAAGGATCTTTGGGCTATTTCCAAGATTTACTTATCACAAACTGAGCTGCTGTACACATGCAACACCAGGTGCACATATGTTGTGGTGGAATCTTCTAATTCTTTCATGTATGTACTAGCAGGGAAATAACAGGGTCAAATGGGATTTCAAATTCTAGTTTTTTGAAGACTCTCCACAGTAGTTAATAACTGAAACTTTTTACACTAAGATCAGGAACAAGATAAGATGTCCAGTGAACTGTAGTGATACACCAGGTCCTCTGAGTGCTGAGGTGTACAGGTCATGGATCATAACTGTGATGACTGTGTTCAATTTGAGATAACATCAAGTCTTGCACTTCCATTATCTACACTTTTCTGTTTTTGTGTTACACCTCAAGTTTCACAGTAAATACAGCATATTGATACATTTGCATCATTATACTTGGTTGGATCTCATTTATTCTAATTCTGTGAAAATGTACCAGAATTTTTTTTTCCCATTTCCACCCTTTCCAGTACAGGTGACAACTAAGGGGAAGTACATCTGCCCTAAGGGAAAAAATATTCTCTATGGAAAACTGCACAGATGCCTCAAGCCCTAAAACACAGATATATCATCTCACAAGGCAAGCATTCTCTGACCTAGCTTTCAACAGAATTACATTTCATTTTAATGGTGTATATTTAGCTTCTCTAATTTTCTAGGGGTGTTTGTTTGTTTGTGTTTAATTTGACTGAAGAGAATTTTCTTTTAGGTCTATTCATACCTCAGAGTTGCTACCTAAAATTAAATCTTTTTGTGACAACAGTATGCATGAAGTCAAACTCTAGCAATATATTAGGATAGGTTTGCATCAAACTGTCAGTAATGGGTTAAAAAAGAGGGTAGGATTAGTTTCTTCTTCCTACTGCCTGTAATATTCACAAGAGAGTAAACCATGTCAGGTTAAAACCCTCTAGTTAAATACCACTTACTAGGACTTGTATAGATTCTTTATGTATAAGAGGATGGCATTATTCTCAGGTCTTAATGCTAATAATGAATTAAATTATGTAGGGTCATTTATATGATGAATTACACTTGTTAGGTCAAGTTGTACCTCAAAGCCTCAAGTAGTTAAAGGCTTTTTCAGAAGTGGCTTGGTCCAATGTGTGACATTAGACTTAGCTCATGTTACACTAGGAACCTGTATAAAAGGTGTTAGTATTGCTGCATTGTGTGTCGCAGGTAGACATATTGATCAATGTGACCTCATTCTATGATGAGTGAAAATTACAGCAAGAAGCACAAGATTTAAGAGCTGTTGAAGAGCCATATAATTATCACACTTAGTTTGGGTGGGACAGGTGCTGATAATGTGTTTGCAAGATTAATACCTGAAGACTATTCCAGAAGATTCTACCTGCAGGATGCCAGTCTGCTTCATAATCTAGATAAAAGATATCTAAAGTTTCAGTAGGATTAAGGATGTGAGTGCTATCTGCTGTGAATACTCTAGATAGGATTACAAGGGCATAAAGATGCTGTTCAGCTCCCTGGCTGCTTTTGTTACCATATTGGTGCTAAACTGTTTCTCCTCTGTGAGGCTGGTCTGCCATGTGCTACTCTGCCTTGGAGCCAGCCAGTTACAGAATGAAATCTCTACAGACTGTGAGCTAAGTAAATTCTTCCCCTTTCATTTGGAGTGTCAGGTGTTTTGTCTCAACAGTGAGAGAATAGTAACAGACACAACATTTAATTTTGATCTTAATGAAGCTACAAGATGGAGTCAGTTGTATTAGGAAAATGGTCATCATCTAATAATTTTTTCTCCTTATATACTATTAATATAATTCTTAAACATTCTTTCTTGTTTGAATCAAACATAATCCATCATGTTTTTCTTATATGGAATGTTCCCAATTGTATTCTTGTGTTTGAATAAGAATGGTGATTCTTATCAATTCTAAACTATAAACTATTAAATTAATGTTCTTTATTAAATTCTAAGTATTCTAAATATAAAAATGATCACTCTCTTTATAGTCCTATGTAGAAAACATTCCACTAAAATTATTTTTTCAAAATCAAGAAATCATATTCTTTAAACTTTATTGCTTTAACATGAAAGTTGATTTTTTTAAAAAAGATTATATAATTCAGCTCTTTGTATTTTGAACTACTCTTAAAAAAATCTCTCGAAAGGTTTTAAATTCAAATTTAAGAAGAATAGGAGATATCCTCACAAACATGAATTCTGTATGAAAGACTGAATTTCTATTCTTTGTCTAAGGAAATTGCATATAATTCAAGTACACTTTGGAACAACAGTGTAAAAAACCTACAGTGAGTGGCATTGAACTCCAGCTTTTCCTTTCTTGTAAGATTTTTAATCATCACAGTAACGAAAGTGTATTTAATTAACTTCTGTTCTCTGTTGCTTTTAATTGACTCCATTTTCCAGCTCTGAAAGCCTCACCTGTAAACTCTGTGCTTGTCCCTACCCTGTTTCACAGTGAAGCAAGGAGTTAGATTATGTTAGGATGAAGAGAGAGAGAGAAGCATTGAAGCCGAGGAGGAGGTGTTGGAGTCTGGATGGACCCAGGATGAGGCCCGGACAAGACTCATCTCTGTGGGTCATGTCTTTGCAGCAGCAGAGTAGGAGTGCTGGCTTGTTGGGTGCAGGATAGGACGCCTTTGCTAGTTCGGGTGCAGGGATCACAACAAATACAATTGCCACACAATCATGGCATTACTTCTGGTAGCTGAGCAGCCCCCAGCAGACGAACTCCACATTTACCCAGAAACTAAGATATTTTTGGAAGAAGGGGGAGGAGGAGAAATAAAAGAAAAGTAATAACAATAAAAGAAAAAGGAAGCAAGATTTTAATTTGGGAGAAAATTAAACAAACTGGTGAGAGAAGGTATGAGAAATCAGAAAGAAAACAAGGCTCTCCCACAACCCATAATTGAATATGTTGGAAGAGAAAAATTTATATTCAGACATTATAGATTAGGAGCTGGTACAAAAGGTGTCTATATTGCTGCATTGTATGTTGCAGGGAGACATGTTGATCAATGTGACCTTATTCTATGGTGAAATTACAGTTAAGAAGTACAGGAGCTGTTGAATAGTCAAATGTATCAATAATCATACTCAGTTTGGATTGGACAGATGCTGATAATGTGTTCACAAGATTAACACCTGATGACTATTTCAGAAGATTCCACTTTCAGGATGCCAGTCAGCTTAACAATTTAGATAAAAATATCTAAAGTTTCAATAATTCCTGAGTAGCTAATGAAATTCTACATCTAGTACCATGTATTGATAACATTAACTCAGACCTATCAAACTTCGGGCCAACGGCAACATCTATTCCAGGGTATTTGGTTTCTTTGTTGGTAAACACTATCAAACACCACTGGACTATGTGATTAGTCAGTTTTATCCAAATGCAAGATCATCAGCTATTGTATATAAATATTCCTTTTGTATTTTGTAAATCCAAAATGTCCAAGTACAGTGCTTGAAACATTATAATCTTAATTTGCCTATATGGGATCCAATGGTAATACTAGGTTCCATTTTATGCTAAAAATTAATTACTTTGTCATACTTATATGAGAACTCCACATGTAGTGTGTCCATTCAACAAGGATGGTCATGGTTGATGAACTTCACCAAGACACTCCTTTTGTCTCGGATGAAATTTTGCTGAATAAATTAGCATGATCCATTTTTGAAGTTCCAAACTTCTTTCAAAAGTACCAACATTATATTGTACTTCTTGCAAGTTAACTAATGGAAAAACATCACCTAGAATGTTGGGCTTGGTGGAACAAAATATCTGAATACTGATTAGAAGCTTGGAGAAGAATGAATTTATTACATTTGCTCATGTGAACCCACAATCATTTCCAGCTCTTCCCAAAAGAAATCCTAACAAGGAAAAAATTCATATGCTGTAAGTAACTGTGTTAGTGTTTAAAAATTAGAAAAACTAAATTCTCACCTATGGTATTCAGTGTTTCAGAGATATAGTTTAAAACCAAACAATAAATGGGAAGATGTTTGAAGTGAGAATAAAGATTGTCACACTGGATATAAAAACAGAACAACTCAATAAACTAATACCTAATGGGCTTCAGAAAAGCAATTGGTAGAAATCAGGACAGCTGCTCTGGATGACGCAGTTTCATTGGTCCATAGTGCTGTGAATTTCAATCCGTTGAACAGTTCTCACATCTCCCAGGGCTCAAAGTCCTGCTCTGACTGTAACAATAGTAACTGTGACCAGCATACACACTACTGAACCATCTTTACCAGAAGTAAATTCTGATAGGTCCTCAAGAATTTCAGTGAAAGCATCCATACAAGTGTCTGCCACACAGCCAGCCATTTCTCTACCACCAAAGCCTAAGGTTCCCAGAGGTGTTTCCTCAGTAAATCTGGTAAACCAACCCACCATCTTGACCTTTGGGGAATGGAGCAATAGAAATCCACAATTCTATACTATAAGATAAGAGAATATCCTCACCCCACAAAGCATCGCACACAAACCCCAACAGAAGGAACAGCTTGACAAATAAGCACCATTCAATCAGGACCTATCTGACAAAGGCTTCTCTATTGTCTCCTCAGGTAATAAGTGCAGAGAGCAAGGAGGATTTTCTCAGTCTTCTTAAGTTGAATGTGCTATGCTGAATTAAAGATGCATCACAGATTATTAAAATTAACTTAGCGAAAGTAATTATTTATAAGTCTACAAATGCATTCACCCATTTTAAAGAAAGGACTAAGGATTTCATAGAATCTTTTTCCTGTAAGGAGGCGAACACTAGCCAGATGTGGGGATGCGTGTCTGTACTTCTACCTACTCAGGAGGCTGAGACATGATTGTGACTTGATCTTATGAGTTTGAGGTGAACGTGGGCAATGCAATAAGGACCTCTCAAGGGAAAAAAGGATAGGATTATCCTCTTATATACTACATATCATTCAAATCCTCAATAGTTCGATAATCATTATTATTATTATTATTATTATTACACATTATTCATACAAAGGTTTTATTTATACATCAGAAAGTGAATTTTGAGAACCATTTTGCAAGGCTAAAATGATCCTTTTTAAAAAATTCAAATATTTACTGGTAAATTATATATATGCACCATCATCATGTTCAACATTGAGAGTTTGTACCAATTATAACACGACTTGGTACTCATTTTTTTATTTTTTAAATGTTTCTCAGTTTTCAGTGCTATCAGTCATCTAGTGAACATTTCATACTTCATTATACTTATTTTTTCACTTGTTCCAAAAATTCTACATGTGGCACTTCCTTTATATTATCTTTTACCTTGTTCTACAAACCTTTGCTTTGGTTGTGAGATGGATGCTTTCTCCTTTACCTCTTTCAAATTGAATAAGCCCCAGAATTGAAACCAAAGAGAGGCAGAATATTTCTAAGTAGATATCAAACTAATGAACATCTCCAAAATAACTGAAGAAGCACTGCCTGGTGACATCACTGTGCTGTTTCCTTGATAACACCCCACTACTTTGTGTTTTAGTTCTTTTAATATCTCATCTAAAAATGTGCTTTGCCTGAATGTTAACTTTCAGAATCTCAAAAGTATAAACTTGACATTTACTTCCTGAAATGTTTGATCTAATAAAGTTTTTTTTTGGTCTGGAACTCAAATAACATAAGGGAATGTGCTTAATAGATTTATGTCTGGACAAATTTATTTATCAATTTAAATGCTAAAGGAGGGGAGTTTTATTTCAGCTCCATGTTTGAGGAAGCTTCAGACCATACTTGATTGACTTCAAGACAGAGCATCACAGCAGGGGAGACACAGCTCATGCAAAGACCGATGAAGGCAGCAGCAGTGACAGCAGCAAGCCACCTTTCCCTTTTGTCTTTTCCAGTGCAACACCACTCACATCCAGGGTGGCATCACCTACACCCAAGATGGGTCTTCCCTCATCCTCACCCAGCACTACAATACACCAATTAGTGGACCAATCCAGTGGCACATACATTTATTTCCAGTATCATAGACCCTCCATTCAGCCATTGCAGTCAAACCACACCTGTAAGTCCATGAGGCTTTGTGGGATATGTAGACAAAAGCCACAACACACATACTTACATTTATGGCCTTAGGAATGTATACATTGCTGGCAAGATGGGAACAACCAAGAAATAAATGTTGTTTGGGTGTAAATCATGACATGGTTACAGATGAATGATAGAATCTCTGAAATTAATTCATGATTACAGTCTGAAGTAGATGATGATAAATTTGTTTTAATTTGACAAATGAGAAAGTAGAATAATGAATACATGATGATTCATCAAATAAATCTCAATATTTATTTAGAATTTTCCATAATAAAACAATATATAAGCTGTCTCCTGTTTCAAATATTCAAATAAAACCTAGACTTAGAAATGAATCTTTAACAGCTGACTCAGTAACCCCTCCATCTAATATATAATTGCAGATATTTTCTCTCTGTGTCTAGCTAGCACCCTAGTAATCAATCTTATTAAACTCAATCCTCCAAACATTTATTCTCCTGATCCTTTAAGAAAGTAGCTGCATTCATGCAATGACCACTTCTTTATGATATGTGAGGAGAAAAAGAGTCAAAATATTGTCCATCTGAAATGTAGATGCAGATCTGAGGAAAGAACAAATCTTCACAAGCCAATGAGTTTTTTGCCATGCTATAATATGACACCTGGAAAGACTAGCTCTGCGATACCTCAGACCCTTGCATGTATTTCACACTCCACGCATCATCTCAATCAAAGCTTTCTAGCCTTTTTTTTAAATTGAAATCTTCATTGGTACATAACATATACACATCATGATTGCACTCCACAACAGGAATTTGTATCAGTATAAGACACAACTTAATTCTCATTTTTTCCCATAGCCGTACCCACCCTACCACCCCCTCTGCATACATAAGATTTGTTTCCTTTCTTTTTTGTTATAATCTCATTATTTTTCCCCCTTCATCCTATTTCACTTTGAGGAGCTTTCTAGTCTTAATAGAGGATGAAGATAAGACAAAAGTAATCAAGATGATTTCTGAAATTATATTATAGACCTCTTATATTGTATAAAAGGAGTTCATTTATTCCATTGATGTTCATATTTATTATCTACATTAATATTGCCTAATGCAAACATGATTTACTTGCAACAATTTTAAAATTTTCCATTTTAATGGAAGTGATAGAAGCCCCCAAATTCCAATAACTGTTAAAACCTGACAATACTTGTGCATTACCACAAAACTCATTTCATGTTAAAATTATACCAAACAATAAATTACTCCATATTTTTCCTTCTAAATGTGACAGAAATGGTCTGTTGCAGTGATAAGCATAGAATTACATATTTTGTACTTTGCCTTATGTTTCCATCAGTACATACTTTTAATATTGATTAAAATACTTAAAAATACTATGTTGCCTTCTGTGTAGCTGTATGTATGTAAATTTAGACATGAAGTTCATATATTATGAAGCATTACCACATGAAATTCTGCACTGTGGAATCAAAAAGTCATATAAAATATATTTAAACCTCTTTAATGTAATATTCTTAAAGATGACACACAATTCACAAAAATAAAATTAAATTTAAAACAAATTTGCAGGACTACCATCAAACAGAAACATCAACAGATGAATAGACAAAGAAATCATGTGTGTGTGTGCATGTGTGTGTGTGCGTGTGTGTGTGTGTGTGTGTGTGTGTGTGTGTGTGTGTTCCTTGCTTGATAGGCATTTGAGCTGTATCTAAAACCTAGCTTTTACAAACTCTGCTGCTATAAATGTGGGTGTGCTTATATTACTGTGGTATGATGCTTTTGATTCTTTCAGGAAAATACCAAGAAGAAAAATACTTGGGTCAAATGGAACTCTAGTTTCAGTTTTTTGAAGAATATCCGCACTGATTCCACACAGGGGCTGCACTAACTACAGTCACCAAGAGTGAAGAGTGATTTCTTTTCCCCACAGTCTAGTCAGAATATATTACTAGTTTATTTACTGATAATAAGTGTTTTTCTGGAGTGACATGGACTCTCAGCATGATTTAATTTGCATCACTGAAATGACCAGAGACCTGAAACATTTTTTAATATATTTATTAACTATTTTCATTTCATCATCTGAGAAGAGTCTATTCATTTCAGATCCTCACTTTTGGGTTGAGTCTTTAAAATTGAGGGATATAGTGACCTGATGTTTTATACAGGGTAGTACTACTCAGGCATAAAAAAGTATAAAATTGAGATATTTCTAGATAAATGTATGCACCTTGAGACCTTACTCTTAGGTGAAATACATTGAGCAAAAATCTAAGTATCACACTGTTTCTCTGGAGTGAGAAGCTGAAAGTGTAAATAAGGACCAAAATGTATAAAATATCTTGTGAAACAGAAAAAAAAAATACTCAAATGAGAAGAAATAAGAAAATGGAGGGAGAAAAAGAAAGAAGGTAAAAGAAAACAATGAGAAAAGAGGAAAAATGGAAATCAATTTTTTTTTGTAAATAGGAGAGGAGAAGGGGTTGGAGGGCTAAGGTGACTGGAAAAAAAGAAAACTCAAGATATATTAGCATAGGTGCAAATTCCCTCTGATGGGTGTTATCATTATGCAAGTGTAAAATGTACTGATAAACTTAATTAATTAAAAATAGATGATAAAAACAAATTATATATAGATATATAACACTATTCAGCAATAAAGAACAAAAATTCTGTCATCTGGAGGAAAATAAATGGATGTTGAGAACATCATGTTAGATAAAATAAAGCAGACTCAGAAATACAAATATTTCATGTTGTCCTTAATAGATGGAATCTAAAATGGTGATGATAAAGACAAAAGGAGACTATTATTAGATAAGAGGTAAGGAAAGAGAGATGCAAAATGTAACAGGAGAGTGTATATAAATAAAATACATGCTCTGTACCCTTGAAATTGCAAAATAAGAGAAATATGTGAAAATTCTCCAACTGTGTGCACATGTATCTATCTGCCAAAAAATCCTCATTAATCTGCATAAAAAGTTTATAAATGTCAATGTCTTAATGAAAAGCATAACATTAAAACCTGTCTTAAATCTTCATACCACATCAATATCAATTCAAGATAGTGCTTGCAATGCATTGCACATTTAAACCCGAACTTCACCATAATGAAATCATAAATGGACTTCCATTAGAGGCCCTCTTGAGAACACACAAGATCCTACTTGTTGAGAGGCTGTGATAGGCCTCTCCTCTGGTGCTGTCACTTGCCTTTGATATCAAGGACAAGCTAAAGTAAGCAAGTGCCTAAGATCTCTGAGGGGATTAGTGGTTCCTGGTACATGTTAGAGTTATTATTAAATTTTCTTCATTGTTATACTCACAAATCACCTACACGGAATGCTTCAAGTAGGATTAATCTTATTGCCCTTCAAGTAACTTAACAATATGGATACACAGTCTTCGTTACACAGAGATCGAGGGATCTGTGCTTCCAGAGCAGCTCTGTGTTACACGTGTGAAAACTTTAGATTGTTTCAAAAACATACACAAGCACCCAGGTGACAAAAAGGGGCGTGTGACCCAATGCAAATACTTTCAAACAGTGTATATTTGGCTGAATTCACTTCTGATAGTGAAAGTCACGTAGATTTCCCCACTTGATCTATTATGTTCAATTAAATAAGGATATTACAAATCTAAAAAACTCACGATACCTATACTGAAGCTTTAAGACACAATTTTGTACAGTGAATGTAGTTTTTCAACTGTAACTTCAGATGCATTAATAAACATGTTTTTAAACAGTAACAGTTAACAGTGTGAACTCAGGGCCAAAACAGCCAAATAATTCACAACAGAGAGAATCCTTCTCCTTTTCTCTGCTTGTTTTTGTCAGCTTACTATATTTATAACAAACACCTGAGATAATCAAATTTAGAAGCAAGCTTTATTTTGAGGGTATAGTTCACAACCAGTTGGACTTTTTACTGTTAAGGTTCTGGTGGGGGGTAAAAAAATAAAAAGGCAAAATTAATCCATTCATCTGAAAGCTAGGAATGAATAGAGAAAGAGACCAGGATCTTAGAATCCCTTCGGAAGCAACACTCTAATGGCCTAAAACCCACCCATGAGGCCTCAAGTCTTAGTGTCCCGGATGCTCTATTATGACTTAGATTTAGAATATTCTCCATGGGTTCCTGTGCTGAAGGCATAGTCCATTACTGTCTTGCTGCCTCTGTCTGTTTCTCTCAGTCTGCCTCTCAGTCTGTCTCTGTCCCTTCGGTCTCCTCACTTTAGTTTTTCCGATCACAGCCACCATGAAATCATCAGCTTTCTCTACCATAAGAGACCATAGTTACAGTAATCACAACAAATAATTTTTAGTTTTAATTTTCTCCTCTTTGACTATGAACAGTTTCTTCTTTTGTAAGAATTATCTTTTAAAAATCCTACTGGAATTTGAAAACCATTTTTTAAATGATCATATTCTTATTTGTCGAAAACTTTCTTTTAGGACCATGTTTACTGTCCTCAACAATTTGGGTTGTCACATTGTTTTGTGTCTTGAAGATGGTGTGAATTTTTAAAGATAGGAATGCTGTTCTCATCTTCTTTCCCATTTTGTAGATAATCTTTTCAATGACCTCCATTTAGATTGTGCTAGTCTGTTTCATTTTATTTTTGAAATAGTTTGATATGAGTTTATTTTACCTATGTCATATCATGGTTCACATGGGAAAATTCATGCACAAATTTTCCCCTTAGAAAGCTCTAATTTGTATCT
This sequence comes from Petromus typicus, assembly GCA_004026965.1. Classification (NCBI taxonomy): domain Eukaryota; kingdom Metazoa; phylum Chordata; class Mammalia; order Rodentia; family Petromuridae; genus Petromus; species Petromus typicus. The sequence continues at coordinate 16,580 of PVIR01015311.1, forward strand.
CAGTATGAAATGCTTTTGTTTTAAATCTTCTTAGGTTGTGTGAGTTATATTTTCATTAACTCTTCTCTGGCTGTCAAACACCTGCTTCTATGTTCCATCCTGTTTGTTTTTTTTTTTTTTACTTTGCTTGGGATATACACGATCTTGCTGAATTTTTATGGAATTTATTATTTAAAATTCTACAAATATTTCTTTGATTCTTTTTCAGAGATACCATGTACTTATAGGAATATTCAAAAGTTTCATATATTCATGTATTACATTTAGGGCAATTATTATAAAAAATTATCATTAAATTGTTTACAATATTTTAACTAATATTATGTTAAATAGTTAAACAAACTGGTTACAATAAGATTCTAATATACTTTTAGCCAATTTTATTAGCTATTTACCACTTTGAAGTGAGTAATCATTTTAGGTAACTAAGGACGTAGTTGTCTAAATAGAACTTATTTTGAAAATCTGTATTCCAGGAGTGTATATAACATGTAGCAATCATAACTCTCTACCATCCGGACAAATTTCTAAATCACTGATGATGAACCCTGTGCCCTGGAGTGACAAACTCTAACATATAAATGACAAAAGAATAAAATTCATATCTAATTTATGCTACACATATATTTGCTCGCAAATGGGAATCTAATTTTCTTTATCTTCATTCCTAACAGGAGAAGAGAATTTTAAATCAAATACAATTTAAACTGTGTCAATTGCTGTGGCTTTGAGAAAATTATAGCGCGACAAATCACATACCCTAGCTCCAAAAAAGTGAGCCTGGAAATGAAATATAGTGTTCTGCTGATATTTTATTGACTACAGTAGATTATCACACCTACAAAGTGGACAAGGTAAAGTATATTTTACATCCAGAGACATACACACAATAAGAATGTTCTGAGCATCCCAAATGCTGTATTTAATGAGTCGTGGTAGGTAAACCTCAAAAGTTAATGTATACACACACACACACACACACACACACACACACACACACACACTCCCTGTGAGATATTGTTAAATAATAGAACTTTAATAGCATTACATCAAATAAAATTATTTAACTTAATTGAAAAGTTTCCATCATTTAGAAGTCAGGTCCTTCCTCCACCTCTCTCTCTTCCTACCCGCCTTACGTATCTTATTCTTTGTTGTCAAGAAGTACTGAAGTGAGTGTTTTGTTTTTAAGCACCAGTGCGATGACCCAGACTGTATTACACCAACAGGCCTGATAGAATTGCTATATAGGAAATAAGACAAATATATATTTTCATATCTTTCACAGAAATAGCGGGACACATAAAACCTGAGAAAAATCTGAGATCCATGTAATGGGATGCTGACAATCTCACACTGATTTTTGTGTGTATCTGTTGATTCTGATTTGGCTGAAAATACAAAGTGAGAGCTGAGAATTTTAAAAGAGGCCACAGTCTGCCTATTATAAGCAGCAGATAAATCAAAAAGAACTTAAAATGTCTCCCTTTTATCACAGGAATATTTAGGACCTTGATATTAAACAATTCTTTGAAAATATATGGACTACTACTTTGCATACTGTAAAGTAACAAATGCTATAGTAATAATTACCCAAATGTTCATTTAGAATTGAAATACTAATCATATTTTTCAGAAATCTTGATTATTAAGGGCATATATTTCCATGAATGTTTACGCTTTGATCTGTGATTTAATTTTTATAGTCTTTCATATGTTTTGATCTATATTTCAAATATAGTCAGGCACTTAACAATGAAGACCCACACTGGGGAGTGTCTCCTTAAACAATTTGATTGGGTATGAGTGCCAGGGTACACTTACACAAACCCAGATCATGGAGACCAATTGCTGGACATTTCCTAAGGCAGAGATCACACTTAGTAAATACACAATTCAAGGGATAGCTATTCATTGTCACTCTCAAATATATATTCTACATAATTGTATGTGTGACACTTGTGTACATCTGGCATCCTAAAGTTTTGTGTATGCTAACATACATCACCAGAAAATCATTATCAATTACAATATCAAAGGCAAGAGGAAGTTATCCTCTCCATTATAGTCTTAGGAGACCACTGTCCTATATGTGATCTGTCACTGAACAAAATGTCCTTAGCTACTACCTGGATGCATCCACAACACTGTCTACTATCCACTTGATTTTCAGTTGCAAAAATTAATATGCTTGACATTTCATTGCAAGTTAAATGAAAAAGGCCAAAAGTACTTGTTTGGGATGGAGACTATTTTCACCTCTGATGTGAGGTAAATATTAATTGCTTACAAAGCACAAAAAGAAAGAACTTGGCAATTAAATACAGACTCTGAAGAAATTTTTGTAGGCAAATTGATGTTCTATTCTTAAGAACACATGTAATGTAAATGTAAATATTTAAAACTAATGTCAAATATATATTCTAAGGTAACTTTAAATACTTATTTTCCATTTAATTTATCCCCTAATTTAAAGATGACACAGATTCAACTTCTCTGATATGTTGGGACATTGGTTCAAGTTTGTACACTTTTAAGTTAGATAACATTATCTGAAACCAAAAATTATTTATTAGAACTTTATCATTGTGAACCTCATAGCAAAATATTACATCTTAGTCTTTCTGTGTGTCTCTCATTTTTTTTAGAACACCTTTTCATCATTTTACATGGCTCAGGTAATGTTACACAAATCCTGTTAATACTGTTTTAATAACATCATGTATTTACCTTTACTTTTTCTATTACAACTATGTACTCAATTATAATCATTCATAAATGAAGATCATAATACACATTGTATATCTAAGATTTTTCTCTTCTTGGTTTGATTATTCTGAGGGTAAAGGTGTTCTCTTTTTCTAACAATAAGTCTAGTAATTTTATTCTCAGCATCCTATCCCATTGCTAATCCAGAACATATTCTCATGAGAAAAGCATTCACCATTCTTAAACACCTAATCAGCCCTCAGACATCCCATTGCCTCTTGCCACTTCCCTGAGGAATCAGGCCTGAGCGGGAGTTTTAGTGGGATCAAATCATGTACAAACCTACAAATCAAACTCCTTTCAAATTATGTACTTTATATATCCCTGTCTTTAAAAACTGAACTTTTAAAAAACAGAATAGATTGTAGAAATGCAAAGTAGCTCTCATAGTGGAATTACTAATGAACTATATGCCAATTATTAAAATACAGATTATTTTAATGCTCCTGGGTTATTATTGTCAATGCATCCTACATATTCTGAATAAATGCAGAAAATTCAAAGGGCTACTAAAAATATATTCAATAAAATTATCACAAAATATTTTATTAAAATCATGGAGAATAACTTTTTTTTTAAGGTTTTTTTAGGGTCTCGCTCTGTGGTTCAGGCTGGCCCTGAGCTCAGTCTCAAACTCACATCAAAGCAATCCTCCTGCCTCTGCCCCCCAAGCGCTGGGATTACAGGTGTGATCCACCACGCCCAGCACTGTGGTATGTGGTACTGGTTGCTGCTGAGCTTCAGTCTCCACACCCAGTATAGTATGTGGTTACCGGGGATCAAACCTGGGTTCTTGCGTTTCCAAGACAGGCGCCGGAACCACTGAGCTAAATCCCTGGCCTGAGAATAACATTTATAACTATAGAAATTTTGTCTATTTCATCAGGGCTGCAAGTAAAATGTGAAGAAGACAAAAAACATAAGTGTTAAAAATGGTCTAATATTCTTCTTTCATTAAAGATAAAATAAATCACATAAGGAAACTATGAAGAAGGTCAAAATCATACATTTTAAGGAACTGAAACTCATTTTAAGTTAGAGTGGTATTATCATCTGCCAGATATTAGACTTTGTGCCGCAATACACTTTTACAATTTTATTTCTAGTTAAGCTTGGATGTCAGTCCATTATGTTTAGTAAGAATGGTCAAATCCATTAACTTGGCCAACATGGAACAAGCACATTAAAAAAATAAATAAATAAATAAACTACCAAAGATAAAGCTCTCTGTGCCTTAAGAATTTCAGTGAATTCAATAAATTGTATGCCCAATGAAGACTATTAGAGACTTTTCTGTTTTATCAATAAAATGATTTTGGTAATATATATTTTAATGCTTGTGATGAGCAGACAGCTCCATGTAATAGTAGATAAGCAGAGCTATATGGACTCATTTATATCATCTTCGTACCCACTATTTGGCCTGTGTGTGAGAAAACTGTTGGCAGACAGCCCTTAGTTTGCATTGTATTTAAGAACTGCCCCTGTTAGACAGCACGTCCTCATCTGGGCTATGTCTGTTTCTCATCATAGCTGCGTCTAACAACTGACCTATATGGAAAAATTTTTTGTCCCTTTCTCCCAACTGGGACATTTTTACTGATTCGTCTCAGCTTGAATCCTTTATAAGACTAGATAAAGCCCTCAGTGAAAATTCTATCTCACATTTCCAGAGAGTTCAATCTGAGACAGGTCAAAATTTTGTTTCAGTCTCAAATATAGAACATAATAATCCTACAGTATAAGTTCTCAGTGACCACTTAGAATTAATCAGTTAAGAACCAGGTTCACTTCCTCTAGAATAAATATACTAGGCCTGGCTTCAGTCTGTCCAGGTGATATGATATTTGGCATATGTCAAACCACCTTGAATGAATTCTACTTGGTCATGATGTCCAATTTTTTAGTGATTTTTTACATCCTTTTCTATGGTTAATTTTTGCATCTATAATCAATAAAGGCATATATCTATAGTTACCTCTATGATGGACTGCTTTTCTGCTCTGAATCTGCTAGTACTAGCTAGCTTCCAGGAGGGACTTGCTTTTCAATTTATTTAAAAACTGGAAGATTCTTGGAGTTAGATTTGTCCTGAAGTTTTTGTAGAATTCAGTAATAAACACATCCAGAATTGGGCTATTTTAGTTAGTAGGATTTTTAAATTGCTGCTTCGATTTCACTGCTCACCCATTGTTGAATTATTCAGTTTCTTTAAATCTTATTCCTTCATTTTTTGGAATTTATATGTATGTGGTAATCTATGAATTTCTTCTAATTTCTTCAATTTATTGGTATACAAAGTTTATAAATTAGTTGTTAATAATTCTTTTAATTTCAGAAGGGTGCTTTGTGATTCAATATTTTCATTTACAACTGCATTGACTTGGGCCTTTCCTCATTTGATATGATTGGAATACAATTAGTTTATTTTGTGTAGTCTTTTGAAAGAAATCCTTCTTTGAATCCTTTTTATAATTTTAATTTCATTGATCTTTGGCTTGATCTTAGCTTGGGTTTGGATTGTTCTAGGTTTTCCAAGACCTCGAGGTATGCTGTTAGGCTATTTGTGTAAGTGATATGGGCATTCACAGCTATAAACTTCTTATGTAAGACTGCTAGCATTGCATCTGTTAAGTTCTGGTATGTTATATTTTTATCAGCATTTAATTCCAGAAACAGTCTTAATTTCCCTTATTTGGAAAATGCACGCAAATAAATAGGTATCCTTGCCATTTCTCCACTCCTGTGATTTTTTTTTTTCAAAAATCACAGTAAATCTTAGATTGATCTTTGTGTCTTCTATGAGCTGTTGAATCCAAGTTTCATTTTGATTTCTTGTTTTGGGGTATCTTTTGCTAATTGGTCACCTACATCAGTCCTGTATTCTACTTCTATAACTTGGTCCCCACATTGGTTATTTCTGTTGCCCATACTTTCAGTACATTTTTTTTTTTTGTACCTGGGATAGAACTCAGAATCTTGCATTTGTGAGGCAGGGCCCAGAAATACTGAGCTAAATCCTTAGCCCCTCATGACAATTTTTAATCTCCTGAATTTCTGTTTGAAGCCTCTTTATGGACTCTCCTTCATTATTCTGTTAGTCATACCTGCTTTTCATTATTTTGTTTCACTCTTCTAGTTGTTATTAACGTCTTCTCCAGACCTTCATCATTTCATTTGTACTATTGACATCTTCTCTGACCTTCCCAGATGCCTTATCCATCTATTTTGTACTTTTGTCTGATAACATTCCAAATAATTTGTGTGGGTGGCTTTTAATTTCCTCCCTTTCAATGTCACATAGATTGCTTGCGCAGGAGTTGAGACTTTTGGGAGCCATTTTCTTGGCTTGTTTTATTTTTATACTTTATTTGTTTTATTGTATTGAGGCTGATGGGGTGATTTTAGTGGGAAGCTTTTTTCTTGTATGAAGATAGATTTATTGCCTGCCTACTTTTCAATGGTGTCTTCTGTGGGACTCTGTGCTTTTGCCTCTGTCCCAGGACCTAAACAATTTTGATTAGTTGATATAGGAAGTTGTACCACATTTGGCTTAACACCAAGTTCTATAGGAATAAGTCTTACCCTATTCATGACCTTAAGGCAATCCAAATACAAGCATCAACAAAACCAGTCAATGTGACAGCTATTTCATTTTGGCTATAGAAAAAAATCAGCTTCAGTTAAGTGCCAAATGCAAACTGAATATTGACGGTCCCTAAGGAGTCATAAAATGGCAACTTCAGGCTAGGAAAAAAGGTCTATGATGGTAACATCAACACTAATACAGACAGCATTTTGACCTATTTCTGACCTACATTACATATCTACTCTACAGAACAACTATATCTCTGCTAACAGTAGAATCAGATTAAATAGCAATAGCATAATTTTAAATGGTTAATGAGAGATTCACCAAGCTGAGTAGTTATACAGTAAATAAAGAGGGGATGGCAAACTGGCAAATGAAAAGTGTAAAATTCAAAATATAATCAATTAAATGTGAGAAAAAATAGAAAAATGACATCAGAGCTCCTATTGAGGAGTAAAATGAAATTAACTGTGATAGAGAATAATCACAAGAAAGAATACGGAAGTAAAAGAAAGAAAGAGAAGAAAGTTGAAAGGGAAATAGAAAAAATAAAAGAAATTAAAAGAGTGGAGGAAAACCTCAAATCCCCCAAAATCCAGTGAAGAAAGGATGAAAACAATGGAAATAGGAAATTTAAAATAAGATTAAGTCAAAGAAAGAAATCCTGCTCCTGAATAGTTTCTCTCTGAGATCTGCAGTCTGGGGACCCAGACAGCTGTGACTGTGTATGTATAGCTCCAGGGGTTTCTGAGGAGTCTTGCATGATCCAGAGGCCCCTCTGGCCCTTCCCCTCAGACTGTAGTTGTTGTCTAAACCACGGCATGTCCTTTTCCATTGGTGAATGAGAAGCATGATCTCCTCTCTTGGTCTCTTCTGCTGGAAGGCAGCAGGCAGCGTTTGCCTAGGCAGTTGGGCTTAACGGTCTCAGTCCTGGGGTCTATATGGTTAGCTCTAGATGCTGCTGCTGTATGTCACAGAGAAGCAAAATATAGAGCCAGCTTGGAGTTGGCGGATGGTCTCAGAGGCCCCTCAGTGTCGGATGAGAGGCTGCAGCTCTGGGGGACGGGTCTAGAACAATCAATTTAAGCTTCCTGAGTATAAATTATGTATACATAACCATGATATGTGTATATTCTGGAAAATATATGAAACCTTTTATGATTTCTACACCTTGCTACACATTAATGATATAAAAATAAATAGCAGGTAGTAGTTATCTTTAAGCATACTATAAATCCAGTGAAATTCAAGTACTGAACTTATTGATACTAAGCAAGAATTTCCGTTTTCCTCTTCCAGAACCAAGCGTAAGTAATGTTACAATGTACTTACTCTAAAGAACCATATCCTATAAACATGGCCAAAAGAAGGATAGGGAGGGTAATATTTTTAAAAATCTGATTAAATTGAAGAAAATGGTCTAAAAGAATATGTAAACATCCACTTTTCTTTTCTCCTTTCTGTATTCCAAAAGATTGGAAGAAAACAAACTACAAATTCCTAGCAATGGAATAAAGAAAAGATAAAAAATAACAACAAAAGAAAAACCTATGTTTATCTCTTTGTTTAATGTAAAGTAACAAAGGCACACATAAGAAAGCCATGCAACTTGAAAAAAATTAAGGAGGACAATAGAAAAGAAGAAAAATTAAAGCTAGGCTTAACAGTAAAAACATTTTCTAAGGCAACAGTGATAAACATATACATCAGGTAAAAAAATAATAAAGGTCAGGCAATGTCTCCCAAAGAGCTAGTTATTGGCACTTTCTCTAAAGCTGAAATATCTAGAAATGAAATTGAAGTGGTAAGTGATATAAAGGGTAATATTATTTAACCCTGGATCATTTCTGAAAGTTCTAGATCCCCCATTGGCATATAGGTACCCCTGCCGGTCAGCTACCTTTCAATTAGGAATGAAGACCTTTCAATGTAGTTAGCACAATGAGCAGTTAGTTCATTTTTATGAAGCAGCAACTACAAATCAAGTTTGAGGAGTAGACGAGAGCTGTGGGGTGATCCCCTCATTGCTAGGCCTGGGTAGCTTCTAGATGCTTTTTTGTCCCAAGGGAGCAGAGGACAATGTATCATTGCAAATATGATGGTCATTGAGGGCTTGTGAAGAAAGAGGTGGGGCAAGTAGACCTGCAGACACAGCTGATGTGCTGCCTGCTTCCTGCTCCCTCTGGCTCTTTGCAGTTAATTGTCTTCATCTTACCGGCTTTTGAACTTCCTTGTGAGTCACCTACTGTTACTCATGGTGCTTCAGGATTTTTCCTCCATTCTACAGCTATAGTATCTTCAGTAAAATTGATCTCTCAAGTTGGACTTTAATTCACCGAATATATTAACAATTTTTATTGCTTCTATGGCAATGATTTTTTGGAAATGTGTTGTTCTTCCTTTGTCTTTTTTATCCCCTTCTTTTTATTTCTCCTTCCCTTTTTTATTTTAATAGTGCCTTCACAATCAATGATTTCAGAATGTGTTTGTGTTACTGATCAATATCCTTGAAATTTATTTGTTTGCTATAATGCATTGGATATTTAAAGGCACTTGTAGATATAATTTCAAATCAAAAGCACCTTTTGTAACTCCAAGTGATAATCAGGATTAGTAAATGTTTTGAACTGTCAGTTATAATCCTTTATTATTTTTCTACTTTCAGTTGGATACAAAAACAAATTGTTTTTTTAAATTCTAACCTAAACTAACAATTCAGATGCTTAAAAGCTAAAAGGTGTATTAGTGATTGATTGCTACTAATAAAGTTTTAGGAAATAATAAAGAAACTCACATACTTTGTGAAAGCATATGTTCTGATGCATAAATAATGTAGTTCACTTCATGGACAATTTTGTATTAAATCATGTAAAACACAGGAAGGGTTTCTTTTTTGTTGTTGTGGTGCTGATGCTTTGGGTTTTTGTTGTTGTTGTTGTTGTTGTTTTTACAAATTCCTTTTATTTGGAAGACTTTAAGAAGAAGACTTCTGGTCACGTATTAGGGAAGAAGATACTGCAGTAACAAGCTTAAAACGAGGCCATACAAATTACACTTAGTAATATAACACATCTTTGTTATCTAGATAAATGACCTAACGTTAGACCAGGGTCAGAACTGACTACTTTCCCCCTAATTACTCACACATGATACATGAACACACACACCCCACCCAAGGCAATAAGCTGCAGGATTCCATATGAATGAACAAATACTTTTGTCTTCATCCATGAGTGCGATGGATGGCATAAACAAGTGATGATGACTACAGAAGGGTAAGAAATTAAGAGCAGAAATGTGTTTAAAAAAATAGAAGCTATAGCACAGTCTACATAAAACATTTGCTGAGGTTTAAAGTATGGACCCATGGTCTAGATTAAACTTCATTTTACCACTCAATTTTTAAACATGAGCTAGAAAAGAAAAGAGACATTCTTAAATTCTCATCCAGTCTCCAAGTGTGTTCCTTAAACCAGGAAGAATATTTTGTATACTTTGATTAGAAGGGACATAAGGACAGTATGAACTTTGTGAAATTTTGTAATAGACTAACAAACACACTTTCCACAATTAAGTTGAATTTTTATATATAAAATGTATATATATATATATATGTATATATATATGTAATCATATACATATATATACACATATATATGTGTATATCAGCATTTATGTTCTTCTTACAATGCGATCATTATTAATTCAAGTAGAATTTGACTAAGAATGTCCTAATAATAGGACAGCTCTCTGTATAAGAAGATTGACTGCTGGAGTGGATTAAAAGCTTTCAGAGAAATCCTCTGCTCATTTATATTAGAGTGAGAGAATTTGATTTTTCTTCCAGCAGAAATTGCTGTTTTATCCCCATTTTGTTTCTAAAGGACATCCTAAAAATATCGTTGACTTTGTGCCACTCAAAGTGTTATGAAACTTTTATCCAACTTAAATTTATAGCTCACTTCCTCGTGCTCTCAAATATTTTTCCATCTCAAATTACCCTGAGGTATTTTAGTAGAATTTTGTTAGCAAATGATAATCTATAAGCTATGATTTTTTTCACAACTGTGCATCAATTTACTTCACTTTATTTTAAAAGTATTACTGTTCAGGTGACCGATTAGGATACTGGGTACAGGTATGTTGGGACGATAGCGCGCGCGCACACACACACACACACACACACACACAGATGATATATTGAAGGATCAATAAGAAACAGCCTCACATTTCAATTCTTAGAGATGAATTTCAGTGGGAAGAACCAACTGGTCATTGTCAATGCCAGAAAAGGCTGGTGGCCGTGGAGAAATTCACAGAGCACTTCCTAGCCTGATCAAGTTCAAGCTTGAAAATGAAATGTAATTTTATCTTCTGTTTCTTCCTATTTTTTGTCAGTATTGTGGGATTATACTTGTATTCCCCCTCCTTACCATGCACTAGAGTTTCTGCAAATACCTTTTAACTACATGAATAACATCTTAATGGATACCTGCAACGAGATTGGATCTTGATAGCAGAGAGTAGAAGCAGATGTTAACCTGCGTAAGAACCATCTTTCCAGGTGAGGCAGCCTGACTTGAATATATTATAAGGCCCATGACAGCCGCTGCACATCAGATACATACCCTGAGTTAGAATTCCACTGCAGTGAGAAGAAAGACAATGGCACAGAAGTTGATTAAGAGTGTTTGCTTCAGATTGTAGTAGTCATTTAACATGGAGCACAGTTGGGCCTGTAGGATCAATGACTATCTTATCATCAAACAGGACATCAGATTTGCCTATCACCTTAATGGATTCATCTGCAAACGATCCTAAGAAAAAAGGATGATTCACACTCGATAGGTTTCACAGGACATCTGTGCTCCAGGTGGAAAGCATCACTTGGCTTGCTGACAAGGAGATGACAAAGCTTCTCACTGGGAATTAGCAATAAGCGTGTCAAAAAACCATGAGCCGTTTTTATCATGATTTCTGCTCTAAGAAAGTTTAATGTAATAATATGTTCCCTCCAACAGTTCCGTGAATAGTTAATGGTTATATTTCCACAGTGCCTGTAAGGGTCATGCTTTCCTCCCTTCCACAGCCTGGAGCTACAGTTTCTTGAAGAGGACACATGCTACAATACTTAATATACAATGCGTCCTTTGTTTCTGTTTATGACGTTGCATATCCAATGGGTGATCATATTTTCTATTTGGATTTATGGAAAAAGAAAGCAATACCTAAAAAAGAAAAAAATATCCTAGACATTTGAAGAAAAAATAATCACAGCTTTAAAAGAAGTAACTCATAGTAACTTGCCTTGCTTAAGCAGAATTTCCCCTGTGCGAGGATGATCTTCCCATTACCAGTAATTATTCCACTTTGTAAACCAATAACTAAAGCTGACATCTTCCTTATTTAAAGTAAGAAAAAAATGTTTGTTGCTTACAGCAATAGTAAGATAAACAATTAGCAATATGAACAGATTCTAAAAGCATCCTACTTCACTAAGTATAAGCTGAATAACAAAGTTAAATTTACACAGGCGGGAAGAAAACTATGTGCCCAAGAAAATCACCCCCTGTCAGCAAAGATGGCCACTGCTGTAAGGACATAGTAAACACATGAGTGGTTATTTTCACTTAGAGAGAGAACGGAAAATGAATGATTGTTACAAAAATAAAAGATAAGAGAGTGAGAGAGAGAGAGAGAATGAGAGAGAACCAGACACTGCATATCCTACAATGATTAAAATATTTTATTAACATATAAATTTGCTTGCTCAATAAAAGCATAGAATACCTAGGCAAAACAGTAATATGTTTATATATAATATATATACTATATAAATATAGTGTATAAATTATATATAAGTTTTATATAGTATATATTGTATATATACTATATATGTGTGTTTAAAATATATATACTATATAAAATTTAAAATATATATTATATAAAGTTTATAGTATATATTATATATTTATATAGTATATATACTATATATCCATATATAATGATACTGTATGTCCATATAAACATATACTATTATATACTATATAAATATATAATATGTATACTATTATTATTTATTTATTATTTATTATTAGACTATATTATTATACAGTATATATACTACTATTATTATACTATATATTTATATAGTGTATATATTTTAAACTTTTATGTAGTATATATATTTTAAACAGTATGGATATATACTGTATAATATATATATTTATACAGTATATATATTTTAAAATACATATATATATATATGGAGCAAAAGTATACCAAAGAAATGAGAGTGGAGAGGAAGGATATGGCCTCATTGGAAGTAGGCAGTGTTCTCTTTCACATAGGCCATGACAAGATATTCTAATTATATATTTTTAATTTTATTATAATCACCTAGGCTTTATACCACAGGAAAAACTATTATCCAGAATGAACACTGACTACTATACAAAGTTATACGACGGGGGAATTGATCATTTGAGAGATGCAGATGAAAACAACACTGAGACTTCATCTCACTCCACAAAGAATGGCTGCTATTTCAGAATTAGCCAGCAATAGATGTTGGTGAGGCTGCAGAGAAAAGGGAACCCTTCTCCACTGCTGGTGGGAATGTAGACTTGTACAGCCTCTGTGGAGATCAGTGTGGAGATTCCTTAAGTTTTTGTTTTTGTTTTTGTTTTTTTTTTTGTTAAGAATGACACCCATGAGCCGGGGATTTAGCTCAGTCGTTCCGGCGCCTGTCTTGCAGGTGCAAGAAGCTGGGTTCGATCCTCAGTAACCACATACAATACTTAGACTGAGACTCATGCTCAGCAGCAACCAGTACCACATACCACAGTGCCGGGCGTGGTGGCTCACGCCTGTAATCCCAGCACGTGGGAAGCAGAGGCAGGCGTATTGCTGTGATGTGAGTTTGAGGGTGGGCTCAGGGCCAGCCTGAAGTACAAAGCGAGACCCTGTCTCAAAAAAAAAAAAAAAAAAAAAAAAAGGAAAAGAAAAAAAAGAATGACACCCATGAAGCATTTGGTTTTCCTGATGAGAGCTCACAAATGGCATCAGGCTCTAGGGCATAGGGAAAGGGGCATGTCATCCACTAAAATGAGGCTTGTCAGTTGCAGCCAATAGTTCTCCCATTAATATCAACAAATCTAGTCATGCTATCCTGAGCACGTAGGGAGTGACCTCTGACAGCTCTTCACTAACACCTGAATTATCCTTTCAGAAAGGGATGTCATATTCTTTCACTCCAGTTTCTATCACAAGTGGATTCTGGAGCTTGAGAATATCTCTCCCTCTTTCTTCAGCATGAATTCTCAGATGCAGCTCTCACTCTTTTACTCTCTGTATTTGTGACAAACATGAGCTCTTCAGTCTGTGGTCTGAGCAGTCCCTTGGGAGTATGTGGTTTGCTTCAAACAAGAGCACTTTTCTTTTAATGAAACTTTCATTGCATTTAAATTTTACTTGTCTAATTTAATAACTAGATTATGTAATTAGCAAAGATACAACTCTTTAAACACCATATAAAAAGATGTCTTCAATATGGAAGGTTTTTAATAAACATTTGGCTTTGATTTTTAGTCAAAAGCCTATTCCCTCACATGAACTCTAAGAAAAATGTGTTCTAGAATGGAAAATATGTACTATATAAAATTTTTTAAAAGTTTGAAAATTAACATGATGGAAACTATACAATGCATTTATTAAGGGAAATACATGTGATATGTCTTTTTATTTCCATGTTTAACGTATCAAAAATACAATTTGTATGTTTCTGATGTGGCTATTTTATTCTAGTTTTGACAAATTTGGTGAAAGTGAATTGTAAAGAAAATTTTAAGTGGTTAGAACAAATGCCAATTTCAAATGTCAATTTTATTTTATCTACAGTTCCACTTTGTCAGTGTAATGAGAAAGTTTATAAGAACAACACGAAGGATGAAGTGATGAATGTTATAATAAGTCATGGAATGTAATTCACAAGAGACTTGCTAAACTATCATGTCTACAAATCTCAGAGGGTTTACTTTGCATTTTCCACCATTTTTCTCATTTTTTTCCTCTCTTTCTCTTTTCTTTGAGACACTGTCTTGCTTTGTAGTTCACACTGGCCCTGAGCTCACTACATAGCCCAGGCAAGCCTCGAACTCACAGTAATCCTCCCATCTCTGCCTCCCGAGTGCTGGGATTACAGGTGTGAGCCACCATGCCTGGCTTATTTGTTTTATTCTGAGTAAAGAGCTTGCCTTCTACTGTACTACTTCATTTTTTATCTAGTCTTCTATAGGTGTACTGGCTATTTCATTTTACTAACATATACTTTTCACCATTTCTGTTTTGCTTTTAAAGTAATTTTGGTTCTTTTACTATGAACTACTTATTCATGCATACTGCCTACAGTCACTATTACGCCTTCACTATTCTATTCTCGTAGTTATAGTAAAGACTTGAGACAAATCTCAGTTGTCTGTGTGTCTTCTGTTGACTGTTTCCACTCTAAACCACAGACCTGCATCACTCCCATTTCTCATACGCCCTTTTCATTGCATTTCACGAATTGTGTGTGAAAAATTACGGAGATGGAAGTAAATGGCGTCTGTGTTCAACATGTTGTGCAATAAGTGAGTGCAGCTGGGTGGGTCTGGTCTGGGATTTAAAAAGTGCGCATGTTCGAGAGGCCGCTTAGTTACTCTCAGTTTACCAGCTGCTTCAAATATCTGACAAGGGCGATCACTTTTTTTTTTTTTTTTTTTTTTTCTGTAGCGTTTGAAAAACGACCATCCATGAGTTTCTGGAGATCTCTTTATGACTTGCAACCCAACTACCAGTTTCTTTTCCACTTTGGGGCATTTATCTCTAGGTTATAGGTCGGTTTTCACAGTTTCATTTCACCCGATGTTCTCTAGTTCCAGCGCTGCGATCCTGCCTCCAGAGCTCATTCCTCCCCTAGCTTCCTTGACTACAGCCTGTGAAGTGCTACTTCAGTTTCCCCCAGTGAAGTCCAAAGTGTTTCCTGTTGTGACTGGTTTGTCGGATATTAGTACTGGGGACTGAATCCAAGCCTTCATACTGACCGGTATCCCTGGCCCTTTCTTATTTTTTTATTTTGAGCCATTATCAACAAGTTACTAAGGGGCCAGGCTGGCCTCACACTTGTGATCCGACTGTCTTGCTAGCATTTATTTCTCTAAACAGTTCAGTCTTCCCCCGTCACAGAGTGGTCACTGTAGTACCTATGTGGGTGGTGTGAAGAGTTTGGAGGTTTATCCTAAAAGCTGCTGACGTACCCCTGGGAAGACTCTGTACAAATCAGAAGAATCTAACTCGCCTTCTTGCTATGATCCATCTTTGCTTTGCTTCCCTTTGCAGTGAGTTTAACCCTTGGAAAACTATTGTTGGGTGAAAGTACACCCATTCTGGGACTAGATATACCAGATACTTTTCATTTCAGTGTACATACAACTCATATAGGATAAACATAATTCTCATCCTGCTAGATATCAGATGCACCAAGTTCATGTTCCCTAAGTATTTAAGACTAGATCCTTCAAGACAACAGACATTAAGAGTTGGAAAAGTTTATATAGCTCCTGAGAGACAGGAGGGGTCCCCAACATGTTTAACAAGGAGGTCATTCCTTGAAGGATGTTTCATAAAACAAAATGATGAAGTGGGTACAACATGGATCAAATTATCATCAACCACTAAAATGGCAAGTGCATCCACTTCACCATTATGGATCCAATAGGGAGGGAGGCAGGTAGCCAGGATATATGTCCAGAATCGTTAAAGTTGCTGACCTATGGCTTCTAAGACAGCATCATTTTAAAGAGAGATGGATCCAGGTGTTCTACTCACCCATCTGGACATCTGATGACTATCTGAACTTAATGGACTAGGAAGCACTAATTACAATATAATATCAAGCTTTTGTTTATGCTTCTAGCAGTCATGCAAGCCTGCCATTGTGACTTCATCCTCAGGCCTTATCTTCTTGCAGCCAGAGCTAAAATGGATCCTCATCTTCCACACTGATTCCCTTGAGAGCCCAGCCCTGTCTTGCTGCCTATTAATTTCTATCTAACCTAGTTGCTTACAATACTACCTTTAAGATTAAATTAAAATGCATTTATTTTTCTTTATTTCCCTTGTTTGTTTTTTTTTTAAATCCAGCCATTTTCACTGTGATTGAAAGCAGCAATATTCTCTTTCTTAAGAAAGGATTATAACTAGCTTGATTTGTATTATATCAACTTTTGGGATTCTGAGCAGTTGAAAGTTTTTAGATACTGTGGTTTTGTAGCTTATCTTGCTTGTTTCATACCCTAGGTTGAAGAGGTATTCCTTATCATATTTAAAATTTACCTATTATTTATTCTATTTTAGACAAATTGGATACTATCTATACTCACAGCACACACACACACACACACACACGCACACACACACACACACAAAAAAAATTCCTAATAGGAATGCTGTATAATTAAGTGAACTTAAGGAATGGAGTTACCTCACTGGCAGTAAAGAAAAAATATTAGTTTTTAAAATATTAATAAAATCACATAAATTTATAGATTCTTTTAACAATTTAATCAAATAAAAATAAGCTACACAACTAAACTTTCATCTCTACTTAAATGTTCTTTTTAAAGTGGCTAATATACTACCTTATATTTTGAAATATCTAAAAATACCCATTCATAGAGAAAATGTTAATGGATTTTACATCTCCATGCCAATCACATTATAAGTTGAATGTTCAAAGTGCAGGATACTACTACTTTAAGTAACCATTTTCCTATTTTAGGATAAGTGCATAACTTCCAAAATTAACATTAAAATATAATTTTATTCATTTTGTGTGTGAAGAATCACATATATGCTTTCATTTTCCAAACTTTATTATTTGAATGAATACACACTATAATTAGAAGAAAATAATGGTAATTATCTCAAGTTCTGGGTCAGAAGCGTTTCACAGCTTTCTTTAAAGCTTTTCATGGAAATGCCTGCTATAGGTTTATAAGAAGTGTGGGGACAGAGACACACCGCGGCATTGTCCACATACACAAGCAATTGAGAAAAGAATTGGACATCATGGTGGCTTCTATCCAGACACGAACAATTCTTTTAGACATTAACAGATTAAGCAGAATAAGCAAGAATGTATTATATCAAAGTGGAAAGTTCTTTTGATTTGGGTGTTTGATATACCTACTCACATATAAAAATAGAAATAGACATGAAATTGTTCCTTTTAAATTTTTTAAATGTTATGTAGTTTTTACCCAAAGTAATTATAAATATCCACTTGTATACAATGGAATACTAGTGGGATGGAAGAGAAATATGATTTTATATGCAAATATATGATAATAAAGATGAAACATTTTTTTAAATCGTTAAAGAAAAAGGAAAATGCGTAAAATACAAGACTCATACCAAAAATATTATTGTTTCCCCAGGTTCAAATGATTTCCATTCCCAATATAACCTACTTATATCTACTAAAGTTATGTGATAGATAACATGCAATTTAACACAGAAAAACAAGCACAACTGAATTAACATCTGTGCTCTTAGTCACAAAGCTAATGAATGAGAGTAAGATATGGAACTCACTCAAACAACTATGCAATATCGTCTCTTTAAAAAATCTAAAGTTCTTTCTCTGCTTTTGGGATGAAGGTACTGGTTGCTTCCAGAAATGAATTTGGGAATGCTGCTTCACTTTCAATTTCAGTAAGGTTCTTTTATAGAATGGAGTATTACTCTGCCATAAAAATGAGAAGATTGAATCATTTTTACTCAAATGGATGTACCTTTAGGATATCCTCGTAAGTGAAACAAATAGTGCACAGATGTATAATTATCATATCTTTCCTCTGGTATGAGAAAGTGAAGATGTAAATGAGTTGTAGAACATACAGTAGATATTGTTAAATAGAAGATATTTAAAAGGAAATAGGGTGTAGGGATAAATAACAAGGGAAAAAATAATGTGATGGTAATAAGAAAAAAGGAAACAAATGTATATGAGGGGTGGGAGGTTGTAGGATGGGTAAGTCAATGGGAAAAAATGAGAATTAAGTTGTGTCATACACTGGTACAAATTCTCAATGTTGAATGAGACCATGAGGTGTATATATAATGTACCAGTAAAGATTTGAATGCTAAACACCATTGGTCATGTGACAAATGCAGGTGAAAACAACACTGAGATTTCATCTCACTCCACAAAGAATGGCTGCTATCTCAGAATTAGCCAGCAACAAATGTTGGCGAGGCTGCGGAATTCCCAGTGCTGGTGGGAATGTAGACTCATACAACCTTTGTAAATCAGTGTAGATATTCCTCCAAAAGCTAGATTTGGAGGTCCCATTTGACCTGGCCATCGCTCTTCTAGGTATATACACAAAAGAATTAAAAGGTTCATATCACAGTGACATATATGCACCCATGTTTTTAGCAGCTGTTTGTGATTGCTAAATCTTAGAAACCAAAATGTCCATCAACTGGAGACTGGATAAAGAAGATGTGGTTCATTTATAGAATGGAGTATTATTCCACCATTAAAAATGATAAGATTGAGTCATACACATATGGATGTACCTTGAGGAGAAATAAATAGGTTACAGATATGTAAATATATATTTTCTCTGATATGAGAAAATGAAGATGTAAATTAGTTGCAGTATGTATAATTGATATTAGGAAATATAAAATATTTCAAAGGAAAGAGGGGGTATAGGGGTAAATAACAAGGGGAAATAGCCTGTGACAGTAATAAAGAAAAAAAGGGGTTAGGGATTTATCTCAGTGGTTCCAGCACCTGTCTTGCAAGTGCAAGGACCCAGGTTCAATCTCCAGTAACCACATACAACAATACGGAGTGTGGAGACTCACAACCACCAGCACTCAGAACCACATACCACAGTGTGGGGCGTGGTGGCTCACACCTATAATCCCAGCATTTGGGAGGCAGAGGTAGGAAGATTGCTGTGATGTGAATTTGAGGCTGAGCTCAGGGCCAGCCTGAACCACAAAGCAAGACCCTGTCTCAAATAAAATGAAATAAAGTAAAATAAAGAATGAAAAAAGGAAATAAAGCTTATGTATCTAGGGGATGGGAGGTTACAAGGCGGGAAGGGGGAAGAGCAAAAGTGAGAATTAAGTCATGTCATATTCTGATAAAAACTCTCCAAGTTGAATGCGATGATGAAATGTATTCGTAATGTACCAATAAAGATTTGAGTTAAAAAAAAAAAAAGAATTTGAAAAAAAATCTTAGGTTCACAAGCCAAAGTGAAGAAAGAACCTTTCTGGTATTGCATAGGATGATGTAACAGTGAGGAAGAGAGACACATATACATATAAAGGACAAATCTAGCAAGATATACTTACTGATTTCTGAAGGCCGAGGAAAGGAGGCATACATAAAACATTTAATTCCATCAACGTGAGTCCACCTTTGACAACACATTAATAACACAAATGGAACCTGATATAACAAAAATATCCTTGTATTTTTCCTTATAACTCAAGCAAGGAGGGGAAGAAAATTACTTAAAATACAGAGGATATTTCTGTGGACTATATTTATGAATTTTCCGTGAACACCAGCTCACTCCAAGTCCTTGAGTGACAGGCAAGGACACTGCGCTGCAATCGCTGGGTTCTGAGGGAGGAAGAACTGACTGCATTCATTTTCAGCTTTTCTCACCATGGTTATCTCCCAATCTGTGGCCAGAGAACCACAGAGAGATGACAGATTACCTGGGAGGGGAGGTTAAATTAAAGGTGTGTCCTCATTAGCACTGTCTGGGAAACAGATGAGGTAACAAATCACAAACAAAAGCCCGATACTATTACTAAGTACGTGGCTTTTTTCTTAAATGTCTTAGAAGGAGTAGAGAAGTCTTGGTTTTATTGGGAATCTTTATTACAATGAAAACCTGTTTTTGTTCTTTCTTTCTTTTTTTTTTTTTTTTTTTGAATAGATAAATGACTACATCAGTTGTCACCCCTGGGTATGCGACACAAGTTTGGTTTTCCCAAATTGATTCAGAGAGTTAAGAGTGATCTAAATATTAAAGTGCATTAATTGAATGCTGAAGGAATCCTTAATAGTTTCATCCTAATATTGGTGGAGGAAAACAATTTTGCTTTGATTGTCTAGTCATTTGCTCCTCCAAGTTATTAAAAGAGCAGGAAGTCCATCAAATATTGATTTCCTGGTAACAGAAGTAGTAGGAATACCATAAACTGTCATTTTAAGTTTCAGGCTTAGGTTTTTTCTTTTTTTTTTTTTTTTTTTGGTTTTTTTTTTTTTTTTTTTTTTTTTGAGACAGGGACTCACTTTGTGGTTCAGGCTGGCCCTGAGCTCAGCCTCCAATTCACATCACAGCAATCCTCCTGCCTCTGCCTCCCGAGTGCTGGGATTACAGGCGTGAGCCACCACGCCCGGCACTGTGGTATGTGGTACTGGTTGCTGCTGGGCGTGAGTCTCCATGCCCAGTATTGTTATGTGGTTACCAGGGATCCAACCCAGGTCCTTGCGCTTGCAAGGCAGGGGCCGGAACCACTGAGCTAAATCCCCAGCCCAGGTTTTTTCTTCTTTAAAACTCTGGTATTGTTCCATGTTCTCCCAGTTTTCAAAGCACACATATGATGAGTACTTACTATTCGGCCTCTTCTTCATCATTAGAAATGACACTGGCTGAATTAGTAATAGAAACACTCAGAATACAGCATCGCATGAATTTGTCTGTTTCTTCCAAATCGCATATTTATGACAGTGTAATCATGTATATCTTGATTTGCTAACGATGAATTATTCAAAGTGTAAAGGGGATATGGTATCTCTTTTATGTGTTAAGGTTTTTAAAATTTCTTTCTGAATCAAAATGAGCAGTGTGCTTTGAAAAAGGAGTGGGTCAAAATATAAAAGGAAAAACTTCCTACTTAGATACACTGTCCCCACCCTAAGGGACAGTGATCTAAGTCCTCAATGCAAAGATTTGTCTGCAAACAGAGAATTCTTATTTCCTTCCTTCTTTCTCTTTCCTTCGTTCGTTTGTTCCTTTCTTCCCTCCCTCTCTCTCTCTCCTTCCTTTGTCCTTCCTTCCTCCTTCCTTCCTTCCTTACTTCCTCTCTCTTTTCCTGCCTCTTACTTCTTCCTTCCTTGAGCCACGTCTGATTGTTCACCCTTTTTGTTTAAATGGCTCCCACATTTTTGGCCAAGGCGTCCCGAAGAATTCAGTCTCCTTCTCCAGACCTCTGCTGAGCTGCCTGCTGGCACACTTCAAGATTCCAGAATGAGTCCTAGCATTGTATGTTATATATTGTGAAATAGAAAATGCATAATGTAAAATAAGGTGAAAGGGGACAATGTTGAGATTGTAACAAAAAAGTAAGGAAACAAATTTTATATATATGGGGGGGTGGTAGGGTGGGTGGAGCTATGGGAAAAAATGAGAATTAAGTTGTGTCTTATACTGGTACAAATCCCCATTATGGAGTGCAATCATGATGTGTATATTTAATGTACCAATAAAGATAATTT
>PVIR01015312.1:0-38569 GCA_004026965.1 Petromus typicus
GGGCGGGTCGGGGGTAGGGAATGCAGACATACACTCTCAGCCCTGAACTTCCTCAACCAACCGTGAATCTAGATGAGAAGGGGCAGAGGGGTGATGGAGAAGGAGATGACTCAGGTGTGGTGTGTGTGGGCCCCAAATGCTAGAGTAAAGTGCATTGCCTATCTACTGATAAAAAGGTGAGGAAAAAACATAAACATGAAAAAAATTAGCACAGTCACCCGGCTAATTGATCCAAAGGGGGCTGTCTTGGCCAGATAAATAATTCCTGTTGGGGGAAAAAAACCCCACTCGGTTAAGCATCATACGAAATGGAGAAACTGGAGAGTGTGATCTTCGAATGGGGCAGAGAAAATCTTGCTCCCTCCCAGCCTCAAATTCTGCCTTGGGCTGAGGTCGTAGAGTAAGAAGATTAGTATAAGCACGTGAAGAAGAGAGCCGAGTAACTGCACAGATAACCTAACTTCTGGCATCGGCATCACCAGAAACTACTGAAAAAGTACATTAGTGAGACTTTAGCAAGTTGGCTGAATACGTAACCATACAGCGATGGCTCGTGTTTCTATAGGAGAACAGGTAGTTGGGAAATGCAACTGAAGTCATAGCAGTCTATACCAAAAGGGGCAGAGATGCCACAGTGTACAGGGAATTTATACAGAAATATTGAGGGACAGCAAGGCCTCTGGGACAGCAGTCCTGGCTGCCTCCAACCATAGCTGGCACCACCTCTGGAGTCATGTGAGGACGGCATCTTGGATCTGAGTACTCTGATCCCAGTGCATTTCCCACTAGGGCCCACGGAGTAGATTTCCCAAACACTTTCAAAACTGTAATTTTGGGGGCTGGGGATTTAGCTCAGTGCTTCTGAGGCCTGCCTGGCAAGTGCAAGGTTCCAAGTTGGATCCCTGGTAACCAAATACCACAGTACCTGGTGTGGTGACTCACACCCACCAGCAATCAGTACCACACACCACAAGCCGGACGTGGTGGCTCACCCTGTAATCCCAGCACTCAGGAGGCAGAGACAGGAGGATTGCTATGAGTTTGAGGCTGGCCTGGGCTACGTAGTGAGATCAGATCATAGTGAATGACAAAGTGAGATTTTATCTCAAAAAACAAAAACAGAAAACCTGTAATTTCTTGTACAAAGTGGATGATAATTCTTTTAAAACATTAAGATTTGATGTGTCACTCAATAATAGATGACTGGAGTAAGCTAAAAGGATAAGATTACCAATGAAATAGGGTAGAGGGCCCAAAATATGAACATGAAAATATGGCTGCTTCAAATATGATAAAGATGGCACTGTCTATCTGTAAGACAGAGGAGGATTGGGTCAACAATTGCTGGGGCAATCAGTTATCTATTTGAAAAATAAGTGGGTCTGTAGGTCACATTGTACATAAAAATCTATTCCCAACATGATAAGAAGTGAAATATATAAAAGGCAGAATTTATTTCACAACTTCTGACACAAATAGAGCCCCGTAGCATTATGTCAGAGCAGAGAGGGGTTTTTCAAATAAGAAACAAGTGACAAAAATCATAAATAAGAAGCTGACAGTTTCAAATACATTAAAATTCAGTTCCTTTCTATATCCATGTTAAGAAAGTGAAAATACAGTCCAGAAACTGAAGAATGGTATTGTAAGTGGACATGACTGAGAGAAGTGGGGTATTGGTTATTGAGACAAAATACTCGACACCCAGAGTTAAGTGAAGAAAGTTTAATTGGCTCATAGTTGGTAGAGGTTTCAGTTCTTAAAAGAGGAAGAGGGCGTCACGGAGGAGAAACAGCTCAGGCAGGCAGGAGGCGGAAGGCAGCAAACGGCAAGCAAGCACACCCTCCGCTTGCCTTCTGTGTCTTATATGCACACCCTTAATTCTAGCGTGGCAGCATGAATCAACCCCAGCCTCACATCCTGGATCCAACTGTCTCACATCCTGGATCCCGTCACCCTTACAAGCCCCACCAGTGACCACACGAGCCACGTCACGTCAAGCGGTTAAAAATGGTTGACGCGGGATGGCTGGTGGCCCAACGATGTACAGAATCTGTCGGACAATAGGTTAGTAAAAGTGCTCCACAGTGCGTTCAGAGGAATGCTTTCAAAAGAGAAAAAAAAGAAAAACTAGAAAAAGATAATAAAAAGCATGACGATATAGTCACTGGTCACCAGAAAGCTGACAATTAACCCCCAGTGAGTTTTCCCACAGCACTCACTCTGACAGACACGGACTCTGACGATGCCGACCCCGGCCGGTGGAGGTGACGATGCCACTACTGAACAGCAGCTGGAGATTCTGGTGGTTTAGGGACTCGGGGGAACACTGAACATTCCTGTCCACGTGAAGGTGCACCGTGGCGGTCCCGCATTCATCCTTCTCTTTCTGGGTCATCGTGTCTGTGGCTCTGTAGATGCAGCATGGGACAGTGGACCTGCTCAGGCAGGCACGGGTGAGGACAGGATGCAGGGCTGCCGCGTCACCTGACAGGAGCCCAAGTGGGGAGCTGTGATTGCACAGGGAGTCTCAGCGGCTCACGGGGGGCCCGGGCAACCCTACAAGGTGCACACTGCCGTGGTCACTAATGCACAGAAAACACCGAGCGTAGGCAGTCAGAGTGCTGGGCTGGGACGCAGGTCCCTGAGACCCGCAGCACAGCTCTGACCCACCCTGCTGTTTGTCGCATGACTAGAAGAGGGAGTTCTTTCCCAGGAGACCTTGAGCATGGGCAAAACTCGACTGTGTTATGTAACAAACCTTCGCACGTAGAAAAGCCGTGAAAAGAAGAAAGGGATTCCTCGCACAAAACTACAGCTAGCCTCACCTGTGGGCGTGAGGGGTCCTCCTCCCAGGCTTCTCTAGCAGTGGCTTCCAGCCGCTTCTCACCAAGAGCATCCGCTCCACAACTTTGAATCTGCTTTCCCAAGAGAGCACACGCCACGGCTATGGTCAGCACGTGCGCGTCCTGCTCAAGCCCCGGCTCTGGAACCTGGGGCGTTAGGAGCTGGGCTTCTGGAAGGCGGCCTTGGGAAGGGGATTCCCCTCGGCCCTGTGACAGCGGCCCCAGGCAGCTGCCCCGTCCTTTTGCCCACGTGAGAACTCCGCGAGGAAGTGCCTTTTCTGACCCAGGAAGCGCACCCTCACTGGGCCTTTGACCTTCCAGCCTCACGAACTGAGGGAGAAACTTCAGTTGAAGTCAGCCCATCGGCGATGTTCTGTGGTAGCAGCCAGAACAGACAAAGGAAACCACACGTGCACTCTCCTGTCTTCATTTCAAAATCACACGAAATCTTAAAAATTACAAAGAAAAGAGCAAATGGAGCTCTTTTGGGGGTGATGAAATCTCTTCTTACAGGGCCCGCAGTGTGTGGAGGGTTTTCCACTTGCTCTCTGACGCAGGGCCCTGGCGTGTGACACAGGTGATGGTACTTCTGTGGAAACCAGCTGTGAAAGTCAGTGCTCGGAGTCGGAGAAGGACACAGTGAAAACCCCAGCTCATTCCGCACAGCATGGCGGTTCCGCCCTGCTGGAGCCCGGGAGAGCTTCCACCGTCCCGTGAATGTCACTGGCTAGAGGCCTGGTGCACGCAGGAGGGAGCTGGACACACCGGCCTGGAAGAGAGACACGGAGGGAAAGGTCCTCAGCCTGGATCGAGGGCCCTGCTGGGCCTGGGTGGCCGTGGGACACAGGCCTTTCTGTGCCTCAGTCTCCCCAGCGTCCTCGTGGGATAACGACATCTAATTCTTGCATTTGTTTGAGAAGCTCTGACAATATATACACATAATGGGTTGCACTAGTGTTGACATACAGAGCAGCAGTTTTGTGTAACTCACCACGCCCGTACTCGTCTGGATGTGCCCGGGCCACTCCTGTGGGTGGTTCGTGTCCCACCAGCTCTGCAAAATGAGATGCTAAACGAGCCGAAACACTCAGATGTGAACCGCTGCGTTCCAAGACACGCTGGCCTTCTTTGCATTTTAACATCTCTGTAATTACTGTGTTTCCCAAACAAGGTTTCTGTGAATCGTCATGTTCCCCTTTTAACCAGAAAATCAGTTTTTAAATTGGTGGTGCATTTTACAACACGACGTTCCCCAATTCAATTTCAGGCTCCATAGCATGGCTTAAAAATAATTCCAGAGACGAAAAGGAATGAGGTGACCTGCTTGTCCTGTGGTCTTGCACTGTAAGCCCGAGTGCTCAGGGCCTCGTCCCCCGATGTCCTTCGGGAACGCCGTGGACAGGGAGACTGGGCTGGGCTGTGCCGTGCACACCTGCCCTCCCCGGGGCACCTGGGGGATCATGCGGGGATGAGCAGAATCTACTCTCTAATAACCCCACTTTTGGAATCTGAGAGCAGCTTAATGCTTTGCTTCTGTGAGGCCCATGAAGGTTTCTTTGAAAGAAATGGGGTTTTACATCTTCAATAGACATGAAAGATATTTAATTACACATACCTGCCGAATACATCGCTCAGTTGCAAGAGTAGATCCGAGCCGACTTTTAGCATCAAAGACAGACAAGAAGAGCGTGTCTGGGTGAAGCTTTGCTCACCCGGCCATGCAGGGCACACACGGGTCAGGTCTGTCCTGTGGGACCATCTGGAGTATGCTTTCTTGGGAAGATTTAGGTCCCAATGTGCTGGAGACATCTCCAGGTCCTGTCTGGGGTCCCAGACTCCTGCCCTGGTTGGCATCTCTGCCAGGTGTTCTCTCAGTGGCTGGTTTGCCAGCTCTCCAATTGGTGCTTCCAGATTTTGCTGCAAAAGTATTCCGTGCTGCAGCTGAGATCATGATGAGAGAGGAAAGCTGTGCTCTTGGGTCTTTATAGGTGTGAAGTGTGTGAAAGGGGGGTCAGGAGATGGGCAGGGGCAGAGCGAATCCATGGTGTGTGGAGAGGAGCGCCACAGGTTTATTTTTGCTGCATGGAATAAGCCTGTGATGTATCTTATGGTTTGAAGACATTTATTTTGCAACAATCTTCAGTATGAGGGCACTGTGAAAGAAAACATCTCGTCTTAGACACTTCTCTTCTTGCTGGGACAAATACCTGACACTTACTACTTACAGGAAGAGATATTTATTTTGGTGCATGGTTGCAGTCCGTGGTCAGCGGGGTCCCCGGGAATGAATGGGCTGGTAGAGGCCTGGTGGAGGAATGCTGCTCACATCATGGAGAGCTGGAGGCAGAAAGAGAGGGAGAAGCAGGGAGGGAGATGCCCCGCTCTGCGCCGTAGCACACCCACTGAAGTTAAGGGAGTATAAGAATGGAGCCCTGTGTCTCAAGAGATGGTATGGCGAGCATGTGTTACCTGTGAAAGATTGACTCTCATTGGCCAGCAGAAAAGCAGAAGTTGGCCAGGATTGCAGGAAGCGCATCCTCCGAGGGCGCTGGGTGTGTGTGAGGAAATGCCACACCGAACCACGTGAGCAGGAAGAAGTCAGATGTGTGAATTCACAAGGGCACAGTCTGTTCGCGTACAGCGGCCGAAGTGCGCCCACTGCACTCGGAGAGCGCGGTCATTCCTCTACGTCTGCGGCCCCGTTTCCTAATTTAACTTTTCCCGTTTTCTATTCCAATAGTCCTTGTGCACTGATGCAGTAAAGCAAGAACTGCACACACAGTGAGTGGATGGGTACACAGGACGATTTAGGAAGAGTTAAATAATGCGAATTCTACATTAGAATTGTTAGTTCTAAAAAGGGTAAATCAGCTAGCTTATTTTTTAAAATGAGGATTTACTTAATACAATTAAAAGATTAAAGTTTTGGGAAGTTGTGTCGAAGGTCTTTGAATATACCGTACATTCCTTTAAATTTAAACATCAAAGAGAAAATCAATTACATTTGTAGGGATACTTTAAATAAAAATTTGATAATATTTAAAGTTACAGCAATACACTTAACTTGCTTTATTAAGAGAGCATATTTATAGCTTAGAATGAATTTTGTTGTATTTGCAATTTCTATTGTCATTCCAATTTTGATATAATATCAATCAAAAGGTTACAACTATTTATATATATACATAATCTGAAGTCATATACACATGGCATGTATAATATTTTTGTGGCAAAGTTGACTTTGGCTGTGCAAAACATCCCAGAACCTATATTCCTGCAATATTTAATCCTATCTTTATTTCAGCCTTGACTGACTGCTTTATAAACCAACTCAGAGCTTTGAAATAACATTAAAGTTTTTTCTCAAGGAGCTCTGTGCATTTAAGTTACATGTCGCTCAAAAATCTTTAATCAAAGAATTTGACCTAATTAGTTCTCAACATAGCTGAGGATTAATTTAGCAAATTGTAATTACTGAAATATGTATCTGTCTTACACATGAAGCTTATCGTCCTAAACAATGAGAATTCAGCAAGCTATGGGATTGAACTTTGGAACTTTACAAAGGATGTTGAACAATATCAATTGGTGGGAAGAAACTTTGAATGGAAATTTTGTTTGCTAGGTATTTTATTATGGGAAGTTTCCAACATCATAAAGACATTTACAGGGAACAATTACATCCCTATGACACCTTCTGGTGCCATTAGTAATTTATCACATTCTGTCGCAGTGTATCCATCATCACTCCTTCCCCCAATGCACCTATTTTCTTTCTTATTCACTGGAATGCAAGGTGTGGATCTCTGTGTATTCCACCCCTAACTATTTCAGCATGCATACAACTGACTCATTTTTATATATGTTTATAATTCTTTTCAAGTAGAGTTCACGTACTGTTCAGGGCACATCTTTTAGGGTACTATTTGAAGAGTTTCTGTGATGCACAGACTAAGCAAAGAGACGGAGAACGTTTCCTTTGCGTCATCTTCCTGCCCTTCACCCCGCCCGCGGGCACCAGTGCACTTACTCCAGGCTCGATGAGTCCGTCCGTTCTAGGACCTCCCGAAAGTGCATGCCAGCGGTGCAGTCTGTTGGGGTCAGCAGTTTCCACCACTCAGAACAGTCACTCGGGGACTCATCCACGTGGCGGGATCACTGGACTTGATTGTTTATGTCGCTGAATCTGGAGCAGTTTGTTTGTGCCACAAGGGGACCGTGGTTTGTTTGCCCCTTGGGCTGTGCATGGACACACTTCCAGCTTGGGGCAAGTGCGAATGAAGTGCTAGGAACACTTTTCTTTTTAAAGACATATGACTTCATCTCACGGGCATATGTTTGTTTTAGGAGAAACTGCCCAATATTTTCCAAAGTAGCTGGAGCATTCTGAAATGTCACCAGAACTGTGTGAGAGTTCTTGCTGAGTCACATCTTCATCAGCACTCGGGGCGCGGAGGTTCGAGCTCTTCTGCGACGTGGGAGTGAGTGGCGTCTTGGTGTTTTGACTTCGCATCCCTTGCGGACTCGAGTATGTGTTGACCATTTGCATAGCTTCCTTAAAGTACTTCTCTTGTTATAATTAGGTCATTTGCTTATTTATTAGTGACTTTTAAGAGTTCTCTACATGTTCTTCATAAATGTCCTGTCAGAAATATTTTGGAAATACATTTTTGCATCCTTCCTTTGGCCTGAGAAGATACAAATTTGGTGATGTCAATTTAATTTTTATTTAACCAGAGTCATGAAGATATTAGTTTGCATTTTTCTAAGACTTCCAGAACTTTTCTGTTTTTTAGTTTTGTTTTTTTTTTCAGACAGGGTCTCGCTTTGTAGTTCATACTGTTCCCAAACTCAGCCTAGAACTCAGCAATCCTCCTGCCTCTGCCTCCCGGGTGCTGGGATTATAGACATGAGTCACCAC
Organism: Petromus typicus; assembly: GCA_004026965.1. Lineage (NCBI taxonomy): Eukaryota > Metazoa > Chordata > Mammalia > Rodentia > Petromuridae > Petromus > Petromus typicus. Next base: position 7,768 of record PVIR01015312.1, read on the forward strand.
TCCTGGCTTGAACTCGGGATCTTGTGCTTACAAGGCAGGTGCTGGAACCACTGAGCCAAGCCTTGGCCCCAGAGCTGTTAACTTATGTATACAATGTGAGGTTGGGGAGGGTGAGGTGTAGTTTGTTTCCTGAAGAAATGGTGCCCCATCTCCATTCGTTGAAGTGATTTTTCCCTCCACACTGTGTTGTTTCAGTGCTATTCTTTAAGATTAGTGACCTACACGTTAAACTCTCTACTATATTTCAATAATCTATCTTTCTATTCTTACCCTGTCATCGTATTGTTTTCTTTACCACAGTTGCTTCGTAGTCAGTTCTCAAGTCTGGTAGCTTCCTGACTTTATTTTTCTTAAAAGATTCATATTAATCCTCCAGCCATTTCCATTTCCTTTTAAAATTTCAAAATAATGCCAAGTTCTACAGAAATGCCTCATAGATTTCTTTTAAAGACTGCACTGAGTCTGCACATGAATTTCGGGTGTAGTCACAGCCCAAGAAACAGAGTCTTCCATCGGGGAAGAAGGTGCATCGTCACTTTCATTAGGTCTTGTGCTATGCAGGTTCTTGATGTCACCTGGGCCAGTGTCTTTTGCTGGAACATATTCACCTTGCCCATCACGTATCTCCAGATCAAGGTCGTCCCAACAGCTCCTGTGTCTTTGCTGTCTATAGGGTCTGTCGTGGTGTCCTCCCTTTTATTCATGCAATCTGTAATTTGTACTTTCTTTCTTCAGTGAATCATAATACAAGTTTGTAAGCTATTTTATTTCAAAACTCCATATTTTGGTTCATTAATTTCTCTATTGCTTTTCCTTTCTCTGTATTATTGATTCCAAGTCCTTCTTCTTCTTCTTCTTCTTCTTCTTCTTCTTCTTCTTCTTCTTCTTCTTCTTCTTCTTCTTCTTCTTATTTTGTATTTGTATTTACTTTGGGCAAACTTTCTATTTCTGGCTTGTAAAGGTGAAGCTTCACTTCTTTGAACCTGCACCACTATAGTGTTGGTATTATTAAAATGTAAGTATTTGATGCTTAGCTTCCTGCAAACACTGCTTCACTACATCCTGTGGATTTCTCACTAATATTCTACAGATTTAACTGCGCTTTGATTAACATCGCAGTCAATGTAATTTTCTTTCCCTTGCGATTTTTTTTTGGATGCGTGATTATTTAGGAGCTTATTGTTTAACTTCTACATGTTGGGTTTTCTAGATCGTATATATTGATTTCTAACTTAATTGCTATCAAGTCAGCAAACACAGTCTGTATTCCTGCAGCCCGTTTGATTTCACGTATACTGTCCTGTGGCCCAGGGTGTGGTCTATCCTTGTGATCTGTTCTGTGGTCTACCCTGGTGATCTGTCCTATGGTCTCTCCTGTGGTCTACCCTGTGGTCTACACTGGTGATCTGCCCTGTGGTCTACACTGTGGTCTATTCTGTGGTCTTCCCTGGTGATCTGTCCTGTGGTCTACACTGTGGTCTATTCTGTGGTCTACCCTGGTGATCTGTCATGTGGTCTACACTGTGGTCCATCCTGTGATCTATCCTGGTGATCTCCTGTGGTCTACGCTATGGTCTATCCTGTGGTCTACCCTGATGATCTGTCCTGTGGTCTACACGGTGGTCTGCACTATGGTCTACCCTGGTGATCTGTCCTGTGATCTACACTGTGGTCTATCCTGTGGTGTACCCTGATTATCTGTCCTGTGTTCTACACGGTGGTCTGCACTATGGTCTACCCTGGTGATCTGTCCTATTGTCTGTCCTGTGGTCTATCTTGTGGTCTACCCTGGTGATCTGTCCTATGGTCTACACTGTAGTCTGTCCTGTGGCCTACCCTGGTGATTATCCATTTACATCCCTGGACAGAGTGTGGATTTTGAAGTCACTGTATTGGCCTGAAGTCGATGGTTTGTGTCAATTAAATTTCCCAGGTCAGAATTGATCTTCTGTGTTCCTTTAAAGATTAATTTTATACCAAATTTTTGTGATGGTGAATTCAGTTTTTACAGTGTGCCACTTTGTGTACAAAGCACACATCTTGCACATGTGTAAGAGTACTTATCCTTGCCTGATACTTTGTACTGTAGTGGTCCTATGCAACATATCTACATATGTTACCAATTTCTTAATGCTGTACTCCAGGTTGAGTTTTAAGCCATCATATATATTCAAAGAATGAAAGAGAAAGGCAGTACCTTTTAGAGTTGGCTACATATTCCTTTTTAATCTTTCTTAAAGATGTGAGTTTCCATAGCAAGCAATTGCTGTCTGGCCTAAAGGATTTAGAATATAGTGTACTCATGCAAATGTGTGGGTTAATGTATTTCCATATCTTAGTAAAATACATTAAAGTACATGTTGAGATGCATGTATTTATATGATTTTCATGTAACTTTTCTTCCATTGTGTCTAGTGTCTCCATTAAATTATAGGGCCACCTCTGGTTTAAGGTTTTCAGCAGCACTAGGGAGTACAATATGTGTAACAGTGGCTGCCGTAGATGAGTGCTATTTCCTACACAGGAGTCAGTTGTCCTTCTGTATAGATCAAAGCCGTGGTCAGATGGCCAGGAGGGAGCTGCCTGATAATCCATGGGGGTCAACAGTGTGTCCCACTTGCCAAGCACTAGGACTGGACGAGACCCTCTGTGAGGAGCTGCCAGGGGCGCTGACCCGCAGGCAGGCCCGACCTTGCAGACAAGTGGGTAAGCCTGGTGGAGGATGTGCCCCAGGAACTGGACCTTGCATCTAGGCACACAGGGGGTTCTCAGGGAGGTGTGCTTGTGCCAATGTGACTTGCACTTGGTGAGACCAAGAAGCTGCTGTGAGCTACAGTGATGGCTACAGAAGACTGATGGAGACTCCCCAGGACACTGAGATGAGCTTCACTGGGCCCTGGGGTCTACGTATTCCCATTCTTGGTCTTGTTTAGAGAAGCAGGTTTACCCAGGGAGCTTCAGTTTCTTACACTGTGAAATGGGTCCGATCATAGCGATATGCTCCCTATGACCACGGGAAGTGAGAGCGACGCGTTAGAGCGCAGCAGGGTGCATGTGACATGAGTTAATGGAGCAGGCGGCAAGATCTACACACCGGATGTGAATTAACAGAACAGAAATGATAAAGATTTCCTTGTGGGACTCACTAGCTTCAAACACGGAAAGATATTTAATATGAAATGATCACGAGGCCCGTGGAGATGTTGGGTTTATTGTGTATTTTGTGTCAACTCCATGGAGACAATCGGGTCTCCACAAAATGACTCATTAAACAAACAATGCAGCAGTTTCAGCAGATCCACAAAAGCATGACAGCACTGTGGCTCTCTAATTCTAGGGCAGACTCCTCGCTTCTCAAGTGCTCTCTGTGCTGTGCAGAGATGAGGTGTCAGGTCTCGGTGGAAGCTCTTCTGCATCTCACTCTGCTTCTGTGGCTGCATTTTCTGCCTTGCGTGCATTGAGCCATCCTTGCATCCCTAGGATGAAGCCGCAGTGGTCACCATGTGTGAAGTTCTTTATGAGTTACTGTATTCTGTTTGCAAGTATTGGACTGAGGATTTCTGCCTCTGTGTTCACCAAGGACATTGACCTGTTGGTCCGCTGTTTTCTTTTTTTGTTCCGTCCTTATATGATTTTCCTAAATGGCAATACTGGTTCCATGGAATGAATCTGAAACCATTCCCTTTCAATTCCTTGGAAAAGCTTAATGAGAACTGGTGTTAGTTTTCGCTAATGTTTTGGTAAAATTCTGCGGTAAATTCACTGAATCTTGAAATCTTTATTATTTTGTCAACTTCATTCCATGCTAATGGTCTCTTCAGGGTTTTCACGTCTTTCTAGCTCCATTTTGGTAAGTCATGTGGGTCTTAGGGTTTATCTATTTCTCCAGATTCTCTTCTATACAGAAAAGCACACTTTCAAAATAGTTTCTAACAGTCTTCTGGATTCAGTGATGTCTGTTAATCATTTTGCCTTTTTCGTTTCTATTTTCACCGATGTGTACAGAAGGAATTTACCTCAAACTGATAAAAGCCATTAATAGCGACTTACAGCCTACAGCATACTGAGCAGGGAGAAGACGAAAGCATCTTCTCTAAGTCAGGAACAAGAAGAGGGTGTGCTTTTTGCCACTCTTGTTCAGCACAGGATGCCCCATTCCAGGGAGAGCCATCGGGCCCGAGATAGGCACAAAGGGGAAATGAGCAGGAAAAGAAGCCAAATGATTGCTATTGTGAAGGATGTAATTCTGCACACCATCAAAAAAAAAAAAAAAAAAAAAAAAAAGGGCACCAGAAGACTTCTAGGTCTAATAAACATAATCAGTGAAATGGTAGGATGCGAACTCAAGCTCACACAAGTCGCTAGTGTTCCCACACACCAGTAACGAATGCTCTGTGACACAAATTGGAATCCAAGTCTACTACCTGACCTATTCAGATGTTATAAGATTCAAAGCGTCCAGGCCTTCAGAGCACATGGCTCAGGGCCAGGCTCCGGTGGGTATGAAATGGAAACCAGCTGTGGTGAAGCCAGATCAGCTTGAGCCCAGCCCTGCCACCCCACAGCCAGGGGCCTTAGCTCCCGTATGGATGAGCGTGAGTTCTCCCTGGTCCTGGTCGTGGTCCAGGTCCTGGTCCAGGTCCTGGTCCTGGTCCAGGCTGGGCTGGGTGGTGAAGCTGGGCTCCATGCAGGACATCTGCTCTGGTCTGGTCTTGTGTTGGGCAAACCTGGCTGGGAGCCCTGGCTGCCCACTTTCTCACCTGCTGTCAAATTTCAGGAGTGTGGACTCATACCTGCCCCTGTCCTAGGTCAGGGTCATTTTCCTCATGATCACTTTCCCTTCAGTTGCCCCCCTGCTCAGTCAGGGATGTGACAAGTGTGGGGTTGACATCGTTTCCTTGAACATCTGAAATGTTTTCAGCCCAGCGGTGGTCTTGCCCAGAACAGCAGCCTTCTCGTCCCACCTGCAGGACATGGCCTGAACCATAGTCTGGGCTGGGGTGGTGCAGGGCCAGGAGCCCAGGGGGACAGGTTCCAGCTATAGGGGGGAGCCATTCCTGTCCCAGCCTCTGCTCTACCCTCTGTGCTGGCCCTCTGTGGGCCCCGAGCCCTGGCTGTGCAGAATCCGCAGGAGCTGAAGTCCTTGCTATGGGTCGAGGTCCTCAGCACACACTGCCTGGGTGTCTGCGGTGTGCATGTGCAGGGAGGCCTCGCTCTCCCCTCAGCCGTCTGCATGAGTTACCTTCGCTCTCCATGACCACAGAGGTCCCTGTAGGACGACGGCCTGTGAGCGGTGCCCTAAGAACTCAGTCCACACGTGCACATCACTTCAGTTTCCTGACCCTGCCCGACAGGGTCTGGGCTGTGTCATTATCCTGTCATTTGCTGCGTCTTTCAGCTCCCAGGGGCTTCAACATGAAGTGAAGGCCAGCCTCACCCCTTGGAGTGGATTAAATACCCCCCACGTTGACCCCCAAAAGACATGACCCTGTCCTAACTCTGGGACCTGAGCCCAGGTATTCACACATGTGACCAGAGTGGGGGTCATCACATTAGGTTCTGCCCTGAGCCTGGGGACAGGTGACTTAGAAGAGATAGAAGATGGAGGAGGCCAGAGGGTCACCGGTGGAAGGAGGGAGGGATGGGGCGGAGTCTACCAGCCTGGGCTCCCGGGTGTGCTCAGGCCAGCTTCCCCCTCAGAGCCTCAGGAAGGCCGAGCCACACTCGGGCCTGGATTTCTACCCCCCACGGCCCATGAGGGCTGATAGAAGCCCCCAGTTTGTGCTGCTTTGCATGGCAGCCCTGAGTAATAAATGCATGCCCAGGTCCGTAGCCCGAAGGGCCGCCATATTGGAACGGATGGCTTCTCTTCCACGGCCACACCCATGGCCAGAACCACCCCTTGCCTAGAGTGAGACACTGCTGGCTCGGGATCGCTGCCGATGTCCAGAACGTTTGCCTTCAGTTAATGCCAAATGCCTGCCTTTGGGAAAGTGTCATTGTCACTCGTGCAGGAAACATAAGTCCCTGATGCCTCTCGACACCAGGACTTGGGTTGTGTTCAGGAAGAGACAGCAGAAGGAAAATAAAACAGCGCACATTTTGGAAAATGTGATATTTAAAAGGCAGTTTGTCCTCAGTCAGAAAATTTGACATTTTAAAGCCACCTTCGATTTTTCTAAAAGAAATATAAAAAGGTCTACTTCTGCCTAGAGAGAAAACGGATAAAACGAGGAGAGCTTCGCCTACCAAAGTCACATTTTCATTTTCAGCCTTTGAGGAAGGAGCTGCGGGGGGACGGGGGGCTCTGCCTGGCTGCAGCGGGGAGCATAAGGGCTCTGCCAAAAAGGCAGAGCAGAGAAGGCCACACCCTTGCCCCTGGAAACTCGCTTCCCTGCGATGGGACATTGCCATCTCTGTAAGTCAGAGGCCGGCAGCTGGCGTCTCTCACGCGGTGCTTCCAGAATGACGACACCGAGCTGTGTATTCCGTGTGCTTTGGGTTTATTTCCTGCACTAAAGTCCTGCAGGAGGCTAACCCCTGGGTTCCGCGCGGGCCTAGACAGCAGACATGGCACACTTTCTCCTGACTTCCGGAAGAGGAGAGGAAGAAAAGTTCCCGGATGTCATCCCCTGGGCTCATCCGGGAGGCGGAGAGCCGGGAGGCGCGGCCTTCTGCTTCAGGACCAGCCCTGCCGCTGCCCTTCTCAGCCCTCCTCCCTAACAGTGCCCTCCTCCTCGGGCACAGGCCTCTCCACTGGGTCAGTGGGCATGACCATCCCAGCTCGCCAGGTGTGCTCCCCCCACAGGAAGTGGCCGAGTCAGTGCCAGCTGACGGGACCCAGGGCTGGCTACACGTTCAGACCCTCATCCACTTTGAAGGGTGACTTCGCCGGGGACCCCATCTGCCATCAGAGGGCAGGTGCCAAGGTCACCCTGGGGCGTCAGAGTGAAGGGGCTGGGCTGGAGAGGAAGCACAGGCTGCGTGGGCGAATGTGCAGGAAGCATCGCTAGTACCTGTTTGGTCTTCCTGGAGGTCGTGGGCTTAATCCAAGAGGGCGCTCTGGGCCGTGTCAGCTTCGTGCTTAGGGGTTGGATCCCTGGCTCCCGCGCTGCCTCGAGCCCATTTCTAGGCCTGAGCCCAGCCCCAGAGGCTTCCCGTACACCAGCCGAGCTATGCACCAGCCTGCAGGGCACATTTCCGGGTTCCCACTCTGCAGTTGGGACATCGGTGTGTGCCAAGTTCTCGACTCTCTCCCGACTCGGCAGCGCACAGATACCAGCTTATTCACAGGGGCAGCGTGGATGCGCCTGGCCTCCGCCGTGCACTCCGTCCCCAATTCCCTGTTAGTTCGCAACCTGAAATCGGGTCCGTGGCCACTGCCCTGGATCTCCCGTGGGCTCTGTCCCTGAGTCGAGCGGAACTTTTATGTAGTTAGTCCCTGGCTGTGTCCCACGGTCTGGCCCAAGCTTGGCAGCCCGTAGATGCTTCATAAATATTTTAAAATGAGCAAATAAATAGACAATAGAGAGCCCTAGTGGAGGCCAGCGAGAGCAGAACGTTTAGCAGTGAAGAATGGAGACACTGCCCCATGGGTCTGAACAGCAGGGGTTTTAATATGCCCGGTTCTGGGGGGGAATTCTGAGTCATCGCAGAAGCACACAGAGAAAAAAGCTGGACAATAGCAAGCCGGAGAAACTGCTTAGCATGAAATAGGAAGGGAGGGGAGACCAGCACAGCAACCAAGGAATACGCTGGAAGGAGGAAAGGTACGAAGGAAGGAGGGAGGGATGGAAGAAGGGAAGAGTGAGTTGATAACAAACTCAAGTTGCTCAGCCCGAGAGCAAGAATGGAACTGGAAAGGGAAATGGAAAAGGCACCTCCACTGCGGGTGTTTGCAGAGGATGCAGAGAAGTCTCAAGGGGCAGAAAGTCCAGGGAGCGACACGACAGCCCGTCCACCCTCCTCTCCGCAGCGAAGGCCACAGGGACACGCCCAGTGCCTGCGTCCGCTTAGCCTCAGAGCTCGCAGGAATTATCCAGGAAGACAGGCATAATTGCACTCCGCTGCAGCACCCCGCGCCACGCAGGAGCCGGGAAACCTTCCTCTCACCATCAAAGACAGCTCAGCTTCTGATGGGCCTGGAGGAGACGGGGTGCGGGGAGCCCTGCAGAGCGGGAGCAGGAGCTGCCTCCTGCCGGCTTGGACCAGCTCTGCTCCCCCTCCTTTTTCTCTGCTGGTTCTGTTTCTCTCTCTGTGAATGCTGCCATGGGATGGCAATCTTCGCATTACATTTAATTGGCCATAATAACAATATGAATTTATATAACTTGGGAGGTATTTCTGTGTCCTCACACAGGCACAGGGAGTATGGCCATCAGCCCATGTAGCGTCACATCTCTGCCGCCAGATGTGCCAGTTCTCCCGTGGACGTGGAGCTGTGTGTAGTAGTGTCAGCGAGGACCCCTGCTCTGAACCCACCCGGTCCCCATCCTGGGACTCTGTGCTCTGACTTCCGGGCAGAAGCCCAGTGGCCCAGACTACCCAATCTGTGTTTATGTGAGCACCACAGATCCCCTCCACACTGCTCAAATTCTCTGGGGCCTCTTGAAGGCAGTGGCTTTAGACCTTACATCCCAGAAAATGCCAATGGCTGGGCACTGGCGCAAATGCCTTTGACTCCAGCACTTTGGGAGGCTGAGACAGGAAGATCGCAAGCTTGAGATCAGATAGAGAAAATAAGGTCACACCCCTAACCCTGAAGGGTGACCCTAAGTGATTGCCCCGTCACATCGGCACAAAGGTCAACACAGCTCCCACCTTTGGCCTGGGCCTTGCTGGTCTCTGTTTCCTGATGCCCCCTCACTGTCCCCCCACCCCACACACACATACACCCCACATGCACACACACACACACACACACACACACACACACACACACACCCCACACGCACATACACACACCCCACATGCACACAGTGGAAATGGACCCTTTCATAATTTTGATAGCACACACAACTCACACCTACGACTGTGTCTCTCCGATCTGTGTTGAAATGCAGCAAATCCTGGTTGGGAACTCTTATTTAGAGACAGTGTATCTGCCGGTCCCCAGTTTCTCTGCTGTTTTCAACAGCCATGAAAGAGGACAGAAGAAAGCAACCACCTGTCCCTGGATCTCAGGAAGCTGGAGGCAGAGCCGGAGGGGGAATTTAATAATCAGGGTCCAGAAGTGTTTAATGTGCTTGAGAGAACGCTATGGAATTATGGGAGATAAGCGGGAGAAGCTGAAGTTATTAATCTGAGTGAAGTCGGGTGTCTTCTTACCCCCCTGCGGTAGAGGCAGCAGCACTGGGGGCCAGAGAACTGGGGCAGCCCTCGGGAGGGCCATGACTGACAGGTCTTTAGAGGGAGTGAGCAGAGCCCTCCCCGGCCACCCAGAGGGGACCAGCCCACTTCGACAACCAGTTGGAAGGAGACCTGTCACTAAAGCCTGCCCAGCCTGGGCAGGGCAGGGCAGGGCAGGGCCTGTGAGGGGTACTTCTGGCTGGCTGTCCTGGTGGCCCTTGCTTCTTGCTCTCACGGCCTGGCCCCACTTCTGCCACGAGGGACTACATGGTTCTGGGGGTCACAGTCAAGCCTGGCTCCCTCTTTCTGCTGTGGGATCCAAGCTGAAGTACTCGGCGCAGAGGCAGCCCAAGATGGGATTTGGTGTGCTGGTGACAGGGCCGCGCTGGTCTCTGGCGTTATGGAACCACCAATACCAGCTGCTGCACTGCTCCAGAGCACCAGTGATTATCACTGTCCCGAAAGCTGCACCCCCTGGCTGGGCTGCACTAAATGCTCTGGGAGCATTGCAAACAGGACATACATTTCCGGAGACACCCATCAGTGAGAAGCAGCCGGAAAGTGCCTGGCTTAGGCCTGAGTGAGACCCAGCATGAGCGAGGTGGGCAGTGCTGAAATGCAGAGCTATGACCACTCAGTAGCAAGGGCAAAGTCACACAGGGGCTCCGCAGGCAACAACCTCTGAAGGCCTCTGTGGCAGGGAAAGCACCTTGAGAGGAAGTCTCCAAAGACTGGCAGGGGATGTTTAAGGATGGGACAGAGGCCCAGAGGTGCCAAAAATATCTGAGCTTTCTGGTTACCAAGGATGCCCTTCTTTGCAAGCAAGGATGCCACCCTGCTTTGCTCTGGCCTGAGAAGGTGAAGTGACCTCTGGCTGCAGCCTGCAGCTAGGAGATGGTGCCTGGGTCCCCGGGGACTTTCCTGTCAGCCCTTCACTGCTGCTAGACTCCACTGTGGCCCCTGGGTCCACTCTGATGTCCCCCAAAAACCCTTCTCTCTCTCTCTCTCTCTCTCTCTCTGCTAGTGTCCAGGCTGAGCCTCAGGCCAGCCCAGGGAAGGAGTCCAGTCCCTGTAGTGGAGGAAGCTGTCCAGGTGGTGAAGGAATCAGAGCCCTGCTGACGCTCACTGTGGGTGTCCAGAGGAATGGGGAGCATGCGCGGAGGGGAGGCTGCATGCATTTCTGGCCACCAAAGAACAGCGCGTTGGTCTGCGGAAGCCCGGCCAGGACTCTTGACTGAGTCTTCATGAACGGACTGCGGGTCTGACTGTGGTCTGCTCAGACAGCCCCTGGAGCTCGGGAGGTGATGCCCAGACACTGGGAAGGTGTGGAGATCTCCTGAGAGGACAGGGCTTGGAGGACTCAGAGGGCTTGGAGGGCTCAGAGGGCTCGGAGGTGGGGCTGGCAGGGGATTTGTTCTGAGCCTGTGGGGCACCTGTCGGCTTGGTGGCCGCAGTCCTCACAGTCCAGAGCTGGTGGCAGGAATTGCTGCTGCAGTGGCCGGATGATGGGGGAGAGCCACACCAGCCAATGGGGCTGTAGCTAGGAAGGCTGTGAGGTGGACACCAGCCCTGTCCAGACTGAGCGTGTATGTGGTGGTCAGCATCATGATAACTGTGTCCCTGAGGCAGATGCCACCAAGCAGCCTATGTCTGGGTCATAGAAAGATAAGATGTAGCCCAAGGGCAGGAGGAGTGGCCTGGAGCCATTGCAAGAACCTAATGTCCAGTGGCAATGACAGAGCACACAGGGTGGGGCCTGATTCTCCACAGGTCCCTGTGGGTCTCTGGGGTGTGGAATTGCTGGGCCCCAGAGGAAGGGCTTTGCAGTTTAAGTAAGAGCTGCCTGACAAGCCTTCCCTTTCACAGCATCCCTCTGTCAACCTAAGGAAACTCCCTGGTCGGCCTCTCGGGCCACACCCCCAGGCTCTGGACCGCTGTCCAGGGTTCTGAGCTGCATGTCCAGCCTGAGGAAAGGACAGCACCTCCTCAAAAGAAGGGACAGGGAAGATCTGTGCTGTCTGAAGGACATGTCCTTTCACACCTGCATGCAGCCCAGAGTCCTTGCCCGGCTGCCTGGCTGCCCATTACCTGCCCTCCCTCTGCTGGGTCCACCACAGGGCCATGGCACACAGTGACCTAGCAGTGGTTCTCCTCCTCCAGCAGCTCCATCGCTCCTCAGTGGAGCCTTTCTATCTCTGTGGCCTGCCCAAGACTGACCCAAAGCATTGTGGGAAGGGGCGTGGTCCCGAGATGGAGACTGCAGCTGTTCTAGCACCTGTGCAGAGAGGCAGATCCGTCCACGTGGGGCGCTGACAGAATTCAGATCCTGAAATGCCCATTGCATGGGGAGGTTTGTTGACAAAACCATGATTCTGAGGATTTCACCGATCTCGAGATGGGACTTGAGTGGCCTGGTCACCTGAGATGTGGACCCAGCCTGGCCGCCGATGTCCTGGCCTGCTGGGTGGTTGGGGAGCAAGGGCGGACACGGTCTGCGTCCTTCACAAAGCTGTGAGAGCCCAGTGTTCTTATCCAGTTATGCAGTTGACTCTCAGCGAGACCTCAGAAAAAATTAATTAACCTCTTTGTTCCTCGCTCTTTACTCCGGCGATGGGGTAATGCCCTCATTTTGCAAATGCCTCCTTTCTGTCCTGCAGTCTCAGAAGGCGCTTGACCCTGGCGCTCTCCAAATCAGGGCTGGCACTGAGAACTCTGAGAGGCATCACTCGGAAACCCCAGGTGAAGAGACGTCGCAGAGTCCCTGGCCCCGGACGCAGGCCTCCCCACTCTGTGGCCCCTGTCTCACCTGAGCCTCTGGCCTGGCATCAGCCCACTGAGCCAGTTTCACAACCTGTCGATAGATCTCCTCCAGCCACAGCGCAGGGTGTCCGTGTGAGTGCGGCTGCGCAACCTTCTCCCTCCTCCCTCCCAGCTCGCCTCTTGGGCGCAGTGCGTGCAACTTGGTGAGGAGGGCATGCACTCGGTCTGGGCGCTGTGGGCACTTGGAATCTCCCAGCTCGGACTCCCTGCTGCACAGGGAGGGGGTCCTGCAGGCAAGGGGCGTGGGTGCATTTCTGGATTTTTGCCGCCTTGTGCACCAGCCCCCCACTGCTCTGCCCACCCACAGCTTGGTCTTCCACCTGAGCCACTGTTCTTGTGCCAGCGTCACACCTTCTCAAGTGCAGGGCTGTCATCGCCCCTGTGGCAGCTGGCACAAGTCTTCTGTTTGCAGCTCTTGGCACTTCTTACTCAGGGCAGAGGGGCAGTGTGCTGGCAGGATGCCTGTGCTGCACCCCCAGGAGCACAGTGGCTCATGAGACACCCCCCAGACCTCAGACTGTTCCCCAGGACGGATCTCCCCTGTCCTTCCTTTTGTGACAGGCCCTGTTGTTTCTTGAGCTGGACAGCAGTCCAGAGACAGGTGTGTGGCCCAAGGGCTGAGTTTCCCTGGGTTGACAGAGGGGTGCTGGGAAAGAGAAGGCTTGCCAGGAAGCTCTTATACTGCAAAACCCTTCCTTTGGGGCCCAGCAATTCCCTGTCCCAAAGAGCCAGTCCCAAGAAAGAGGTAGCACAGAGTGAGAAGGGACAGAGCTGGTCAGAAATGAGAAATGGGGGTGTTAGCTGGAGTCCAGCCCTCCTTGGTGTAGGACACAGTGCCTTAGCCAGCAGCTTGGACTTTAACACACTTCCTCCCAAGGCTGGGATTTGGAGTCTCTAACTCAGCCTGAGCCTATGTGTGAAACCAATGGTCGGTTTGCCCTGAGCCCAGTGAAAAATCACGCAGCACCCTGTGAGGGGCAGACATGGCCCTACCTGCCCGCAGGTAGAGCCAATGGGAGGTGGGGACTGGGACCCACGACAGGCAGTACGCCTCACGTTCAGGGGCAGGAAAGGGCAGAAGAGCTTGAGAGCATCCGGGAGCCTGAGTATGGCAGGGATGAAAGTCCAGCCAGCCCTGGTGTCTGCATGCCCGGGAGGAAAGGACCCAGAATGCAATGCGGCGCTCAGCACAGGATCGAGTGTCCCTGAGTCCGAGGCCACAGAGTGGCCTGTGCCTGGGTCATCGAATGGTAAGATAGGGCCAGAACATGAGGAATGGCCTGCGTCCACTACAGGAGTCCAGCGCCGAGGAGGGGCACAGGGGCAGGGCTGATTCTCTGTCCACACATGTCCTGAGCTCAACCACCCACCAGCTGCTGGTCTCCTTGGTGGCACCGGGGAGACACCGAGGGAGCAGCACTGAAGGAGCCTGGGAGGCAGGCTGCTGCTGCCTTCCAGTGGCGCAGAGAGGAGGCTCATGGCTGCAGGGTCAGGGCTGCTCTGGAGACTCGGGGATAAAGCAGCCCCGGCCCATGGTGGGCATCCAGGTCTCAGGGCTCCTGGAGGGAAGGCGTGGTTCAAAGTCAGCACTGGGGAAAGGCACCCCCGTCGGCTCCCATCCAGGGGCCCCCCCATTGCCCCCTGGCACCTGTGGCTGAGGATCAGCAAAGAGGCCTCTATGCAGGGCTCTCTCTGCCATCCAGCCTCCCGTCTCACCCACTAAGCACCCTCATGGTGCCCCAGCCCTGGGACTAGCACTCCTAAGTGGGCATCACAAGTGGGCAACATCTAAATGGCTGGCTGCACAGAGGCAACTTGAGGTGGGCACGCATGGTCCTCAGAAAACACCAGCTCCGGGAATGGTGGTGTGGCCCCGAAGAGGACTTGGACCAGATTGTCTTGTGAGACACAGAGGACTCTAGAGTCATGGTGAAAGTTAGGGTCCAGAGGGGTACGGTCTCCCTGGGTTACCCTGTGTGTCCCCAGCAACATCACAGGGTCATAAGGAGGCCCCGGGAGACACCATGACAACTCCAAAATGTGCCTGGCGATTCCTGCTTTAGAACTTGTTCTGAGCACGCGGGACCATCCTAGCAAGACTGGCGTCTCTGGCTTACATGTCTGCGGATGACAAGGGTGTCTCTGTCAACCACTCACAGAAGGAAGGAGCTTGGACTTGCTAAGTTGTGCACCTGCGGGGGCAGTCTGACAGCTTGTGGAGGTCGGTGGGCAGGCCCCAGCCCACCAGGAGAGCTCACACAGCAACTCACAGGCCCGCGAGCTGCGGGAAGGGAAATCACCACACCTCCTCCCTCTGCCTGGACACCCCCAGCGCCTTCTGGGTTCAGGTGGGGCCTGCAGAGGGTGGCTGGTTATGGGAGTGCTTTAGCTGGCTTGGTGCTGGGAGGTGGGGCCGTGTCCGAGATACTGGTTACTGGGGCCATGGTGGGTTGGGCGTATCTTCCTTCCTGATTTCCCCCTTTGCTTTGTTTCTCAGCTGCTATGATGTCAGCGGCTCCATCCAGGCCTTTGCAACATGCTACTGGCCGGGCAAAGGCCGAACCTTCTAAGTGTGAACCCAGATAAACCTCCCGCTTAACTTGTTGGTGTCAGGAGCTTTGTCCCCATGACAAGGAAAGGGAAGGAGATGAGCAGCAAGTTTCCCACGGGTCTGTCCCCCAGAGCTGAGCCCTGGAATATCTGGGTCCCGCACTTCGCCTTTCGAGCTGCCGACTCAGCCCGTCCACTGTGAAAACACAGCAGATGGTGCATAAAACACAGAGCCATTTCCAAGCCTGCACCAGCTTCCAAGCCAGCTCTAGAAGGCAGATCAAGTCTGATTAATCATCTGGAACACAGGCTTCAACCTCCAGCGTACTGAAGATCTGATTATTTCTGTACATGTTGAGGCGTTTTCTGGAATAGCACAAACAGGCCCGTTCTCGTGGGTGATGGGTTAGGGCTGAGCAGGCGTGGAGAGCAGTCATCCTCCGCTGGCACCATGAGGACTGCCCGGTGTATCTGCATTTCCTACACGTTTCTCTCTTTTTTATTAACCACCTATAAATGCCACGGCTGGGTTCACCCTGGGTCTTGGGATCTAAGTGCCTTCATTTCAGCACTTGCCATCTGTTTGAGCTTCATCTGTAACAAAATACCCCAAGTTCGGCAGCTAAAACAAGAAGGATTCATTCTCTGCACGATTTAGAGGACAGACGTCCGTAGTCTGTCTGGAGACTCTGGGGAGAATCCTTGCTGCTGCTTCTAGCTTCTGGTGGCTCCTCTTGGCTTGTGGCTGCACCACTCCAGCCTCTGCCTCCATCTGCCCACCACCTCCGCTGTGGCTCATCTCTTCATTTCTCTTACCTTCTCTTACTTATGACCTAGTCCAGGATGAGTTCCTTTGAGGTTGTTGATTTGATTACATTGATGAACACACTACAGTTGCTTTTCTGTATCTGCGTTTATCAGTCACTTTCTATTGTTGAGAGAAAACACTTAACACCCTCAGCTAAAGGAGAGAAGGTGTTTCCTAGGCTCATAATTTCCAGTATGTTGAGTCCATGGTTGGGTGGCCCCCAGGCAGAAACAGCATGGAGAGAGGACCGGGCAGAGGACAGTTGCTTATCCCGTCACTTCCGGGAAGCAGAGAAGGGGGATCCAGGAGGAGATACACACTTCCAGCACCCCCAGTTGCTCACCTCTTTGATCAGTCCCTACATCCTAAAAGCACATATAGCCATGAACTTGTTAATGAATTAATCCACTGGTGAGTGCAGAGCTCCCATGATCTAGTCACCTTCCCAAAACCCCATCTCTGAACACAGGAGAGTTTTGGGGAATGTTTTAGATGTAACTCATACCAGTCTGAACTTAACTCCCCCCCCCCGCTCATGTCTATCTCATTATGCAAAATTCATTTAGTCCTTCCTTAAGTGTTGCCACAGCCTAAAGGCTTCCACCATCACTGAGAAGTCAAAGTCCAAAGTCTCCTCCGAGACTCAAGGCACACTGTAGAAGTTCGAAAGAAAATCAAACACTTCAAGTATACAGTAGTGTGGGATAAGCATTTCCTTGCCAAAGGGAAGAAAAACAGGAATTGGTCAAAAACAAGACCAAAACCTAGCAGATCAACATCAAATGCTATAGCTAGATATCTACCCTGGGCAGTCAAGCTCCAAAGGGCTTAGGCTTCCCTGCCCACGTGCCCTTGTCAGGTACAGTCCATGTGGCATCTGTCTTGGGCTGGCTCCACTCACTGCTAAAAATTTTCCTCAACAAACCTTCCACGTTTCTGGCTTCATCCTCTGCCCTCCAAAGCTGCTCATTGAAACTGGGGTGCAAGACTCCATGACCCAAGAGCTCTTACTGTATGCTTAGCAGAAAAAAACAACGCTGGTTATTGCCAAGGTCTGTTTCCAGTGCGAGTGGTGGCCTGGCCTCTCTGACAGTGGGCACAGCAGCCTCTGAGTGCTAGATGACTAAGCTCAGAGAAACTCTTCTGTAAGTGGCCCTGGACGAGCAGTGCCTGAGACTCTAAAGAAAAGCCTTTCAGGTACGTTTATCCTTTTATGCCCTTGAGCTTGTGATGAGGAATATGACCTGTTTCAAGACATCTTTCCTACTGACCTGGTGCAAATTACTTGGCTTCTCCTTAATGCTAATATTTTTAGCTACTATACTCTCCTTGGCTCCAACTTTGCAGGCACTTCTTTCCTGGACAAACTGTACATCTTAAAAGTCACTAGGCTCAAGTTTTTGTACCCTATTATGACCATAAATCTGGTGATAAATAGCCAACAGTAACCATGCTGCAGCCTAAACACTGGGCTGTCTTGAAATCTCTGCAAGATGAGTTAATCCACTATTTAAATTCAGCTTCATGCAGTTTTAGAATGTAGATATAAAACAGACATATTCTTTGCCAAGATGAAACACGTATTTCTTTTAGTCTACTTTCTAATAGAATCCTCATTTCTAATTGATATTTCTCATCCGTGCTCTTTGCTGTCTGCATTCTTGTCACTGTTCTGGTCCTCTGAGCTCCCACCAGAAATGACCATCAGGCTACGCCTATTGCATTTTAAAATTTGTCTAGCCAGCATCTCCAAACCTTTCCAAACTTTTCCTGCAAACCAGGTTCAAAGGCTTCAAAACCATACAGTTAAGCTCTACCCACACTCACAACCATGACCACATTCTCTGGTACAAGTTTTCTCTGTGAGTCACTTACCTTTCGCAGGACAACAGCACTAGATACCAAAGTAGACAGGTTTATTTGTTTTAGTTTCCAGTGGTTCATACCACACTCAGGTGGTTCCAGTACAGAAATAATCATAGCCAAAGGCTCTGGAAGAGAATAGCTGTCTATCCCATGACAACCAGGAAGGAGAGAGAGAAGGGAGAAGCCTAGGACAAGAAAACACCCTGTCAGGTCACATCCCAGTGACCTGTATCTTTCAGCAAGACCCAGCTCCAAACAGCACACTTAGTCATGAATGCAGGGACAGATCAACCCACTGGTGAACATGGCAGCGCCGTGATGCAGTCACTTCCAAAGCTCTGTCCTTCACCACATGAGACTTCAGGGTGCATTTGAGACCTAAACCATATCACTATGGGCTTTATGCCTGCAAATTCAATCAACTATGGATCAAAAATATTTGAAAAATATGTTATTGCTCATCTGTACTATATAATGATTGTCTCAACCCACCATGTAAAAATTTTCTTTGATATTATTCCCTAAAAAGTTCAATGGATTGACTATTTATATAACTATTTTATTTGCAATGCATTGGATATTAAAAGTCATCTGTAGATGATTTAAAGTCTGCAAGAGGTTATTCCTGGTTTCTCTGGAAATACTATACCATTTTATACCATTTTATGTAAGAGACTAGAGCATCTTTGATTTGGGTTCCTAGAACCAGTGCCTTGTGTATATAAAGAATAGTTCTATTTCCACTCAAGGTAACCTTCACAGACTCTTTTGAGGGAGCCACTCTTCAGCTCATACCACCAAATCTATCTTCCTGCTATTTATGGCTCAAGTTGATTTAATTTGGGAGGATCATTATGTTAAAAAGTGAATATGCATTGGTGGAAATGAGACACAGGTCACTGAATGGGGTTGTCCGTGTGGAGTCTTGGGTAGACAGCTCATGGGGAGTGTACACATTGCAGCTCTCCAGTGCTGACCATCGCCACTCCTTCGGGACCCGGAGCTGCTGTGATAATGAGCCCCTGACCGTGCAGCTGTCAGCACCTACATTGCTCCCTCACTGCTCTGCAAGCCGGAGGCCCAGGTCAGTATGTCACAGGGCAATCTCCCTGAGGCCTCTTTCTCCCACTGTATGCACCGCCTTGTCGTGTCCTCCTGCGGCTGTCCTGCTGGTGTATCTTAGTCACACAGTCTTACGTGGGACGGTCACACCGACGGCATTTTGTGCCCATCCCATTATCTCCTTAAGGTTCTCTCTCCAAACACAGTCACACACTGAAAGTCTGTCTCCTTCACCGAGTTTCTGCTGGACACAACCTGTAAAACTGGCCAGCTGTGATGCACACCAGAGCCTCCCTTCCAATTCACCCAGCACACGTCAGCTCCTACTGTCTCCAGGAGGGCTTGGGGACCTGGCGGGTGGCACTAGGGAGACCACATGGTATAAATTTGAGCTCACACCTCAGATTCCTCTTGAACCACCAGTGCAGTAGAGGACAGAGCCAACCTGGGAAGTTCTCTGGAGCCCATGATACTGTGACAATCGGGGAAAGAATGGTGTCAAGCTGGACACGGACCAAGCCGGAGTCTGGCAAGGGCTGCGCTATCAGGGTGAAGAGGCCCCCAAACATTATCTACCACCCCCTGTGGCCCTAGTCTCATCTCAGTCTGGCCTACAGCTTCAGCAAGAGGGACCAGGTTAAAACAACATGACAATATAAGCTGACTAGCTCGAGTCAAGTTCAGGTAAAATGGTGATTACGATTTTATGAGTTGTATGAGTACATGTGTGCACTGCATAATGTTTACATTCCTTGTGGATGTGTAAAACACATCTTGATCCCTTTCACCCTCTTTTCCACACCCCAGCCCCTCCCTCCATCTTTTGATCCTCTTCCTTTTTGAGAAAGACGTACTCCTCACTGTTCATTGTCTTTTATTAAAAGTAAGTCCACGTTGGCCTGTAGAAACCATAGGGTGGGCAGCTTGAAGGACAGGCATTTACGTCTGAAGTCCGGAAGCTGGACGCCTGTGACTGAGATGCCACAAAGCAGATGGCCCTGCGGGGACTCTTGTCCTGGCATGAGGGGCCTTGTGGCTCGGTGTGCGTATACATCCCTTCTGTTGTGCAGACAGACAAAACGAGTGTCCTCTGGGGCTTCTTCTCACAAAGGCATGAATCCCACTGGATCAGGCCCCTCTCACAGCCTCAGGAAGCAGTCACCGTGGTACAGGCCTTGTCGCCAAAGGGAGTCACTCTTGAGGTTAAGGCTTCAACAACTAAATCTGGGGAAGACGCAAATGTCATGCAGAGTGATGTCTCAGGTGTCACATGGACCAAATTAACTAGAACTGCCCAATACTTAGCTGAAATGTACATTTAACTGATCACCTGTGTTTTATCTGGCAATGTTAATTTAAACTCACCTTCTAAAAGCCAGGCTGGTATGGATGGCTGGGAACTCAGGAACCTGGGATTCTAGGGCCCCAAAACAGCCTCCTGAGGGTACACAGACCTCTGTGTCCTGCACTGGGCCGTGGACTCCTTTAGATACCAGCGATCCAGGTGTGCCTAATCTGCCAAGGACATGCTGGACTGGTACAAGTCCTGACTTCATTACTGATACTGCCTGTTTTATTTTGTGCATTAATTCTCTTTCACATTTTGACAAGGTACTTCTGAGGGCCTCGACAGCTGTGGGTGTTGTGTGCACATCCACTGGTGGTAGAAAAGCCTCTTTCTATGTGCCAGTGCCTACCCAGGCCTGGATAAATGCCCTGAGGCATCTAGCAGGTTCAAGCTGACTGTGTCCTGAGAATAGGCTCTTTCCCTCTCTGTAATTGCCAAATCACTGTTAGACATAACTACAATATCATCTGTGTTCACTCTGCTCTTCAAAAGCAACACTTTTCAAAGAATAAATTTTGATTTTGATAGTTGACGTATAATAATGTTCAGATGACGTTATGTGCACACACCAGTGGGAACTATTTCATGATGCAGTCTGCAGGCCACTCCTCAGATTTACAGTGTGAGTGCAGATGACAACTTTGGAGGCCACAGAGAGCGAGAGTGGAGGCGACTCAGGTTCTGGGCCCCCCACTGTCTGTCTGGGTCCCCTCCAGCTGTACTGGACTTCTCAGTGCAATCTGATGCCAGTGTGGTAGTGACTCAGGGCAGGGGCAGCTCACAGACCACACTTCAGGCAGCTGGGCAGTTCAGCACTGTCCTGGGCTTTTGCTCAAGATGGACCTGTGGGCTAGGCTTGTTGGATCGAGAGAGTTTTGCAAAGGAAATCCTGTGCAGAATATAACTGTCATTACAGGCTGAATAATAAAAGTAAACTAATAATCTGAAGTTGTATTACAGCAGAATCAATAGGAGATCAATGGAGATATGTGTATGAGGGAGAGAGGGAGAGGTGGGGGAGGGGGAGGAAGTGATTCCCTCTAGGGCACTGGCTCACCTTGAACTGCCAGCTGGGGTTCAGTGAACTGATGGGGTGAGCATCGGTCCAAATCTGAGGGCTGAGACCCAGGGAAGCTGAAGAGGTGACTCCTGGTGCAAGGCAGGAAACCCATGACCTGGTGTGAGGGGGCAGACAGGAAGTGCGCGCACAGGAAGTGCACAGACAGGAAGTGTGTCGATAGGAAGCGCATCAGTGGGAATTCTTCCTTCCTTTACCGTGTGTCCTTCGTAGCCCACCATGGATTGAAGCTATAGCCCAGGTTGGGAGGTCAACAAGTTCCCAGGATAAGCTCTTCCGGAACCTCACAGACATGCCAGGCCTGAGCTTTCACCTGGGAATCTCGTGGCATCTTGTCAAGCTGGCTGTGAAATCAGCCCTCACAGCAGTGGATGTTCATACAGGGCAGGCTGGTGCGGGTTCGTGTAATTAACCTCAGTAGCAAATAGAACAGTTGTTGGATCCCGGAGAACACAGCTCCTCATGGGCAGAGAAGTCTCACCAATGATGATGTTCAAACCCCCAGGGAAAAGGGACACCAAGAAGCTGCCAGCTCCCTCACACACCTGCTTTCTCAGTCTCCTCCACCCAAGGCCTCTTCTCTGCCCATGCTGGACCTATGGCCCCACCAGCCACTCTGGGGTTTACCCTCCTTTCCCATGGCACGTCTTTGCATCTTTCAGGCTTCGCCTGGGCTGGCTGAAAATGTTAGTGACCCTAAAAGAAAACCCTTAGAAAGACATGGGCTCCAGCCCAACTCCACTCACAGGTTTAATATGCTAGATCATTCCTTTTCTATCTGCTGAAATTTCTAACTAAATTATCGACTAATCCATGTCTCAGTCTTTGGGGAAAGTGCTATTATCCCCTTTACAGGTGAAGAGACCTAGCCTCTCAGGAGGTGACATTTCTAAAACTACATTGCTGCCAACCAGTGAAGCCATGGTCCTGGCCCTGTCCTTAGCAGGGCTGTCCTCCTGAGCCGGAGCCAGGCCCCTCTGTGAGCCCACGGCTGGGGGCTGCTCTAGGAACCCTCTATCTCTGCATCCCAAGACCTTTCCACTCAGTGAGGACAGAGTGGGGAGTGGAGAGCTGGCTGGCCCTGCCAGCTGTCTTTGTCAGCCGCTGCTTGGTGCCCTGATGAGGCTGGCACAGGCCCTGCGACTTCGGTGCTAGCCACAGGGGTGGGCAGAGGGGTTGGCAAGGAGCCGAGGGCAGGGCTGGGCCTGCATGGGGCAGTGCCTGGCCATCCATCTTGCCTAACCAGGTCACCCTGGCGGTGCAGAGTTGTCAGAGATGTTTGGCTGTGTCCCAGTCCATGTGGTGACCATATGCTGTCCTGTCCCCTAAAGCATCTTGGCCAGAGAGCGAGGACTGGGGCTGGACACCGAGCCCAGGGCTGAGACCCACTGGAAAGGAAGCAACAGCCAGATTCCAGAGGTGTTCTGGCTCGAAGAGGAGTCTTCCAGGACCACGTGGCTGACACCAGGGACCCTGCTGCTGCGGATAGCATAGGCAGTGCTGACCATAGCAGTTCCACAGCCAGATCTCTGGGCTATGGACAGCGTCCGAGGGAGGAGGATCACAGGACTCGAGTCCCTGAGTCCTGCTGCAGGTGGGGCAGGGGCACATCCCACACTCGAGGCCTACGTTGCATCTCTCAACAGGTCTCACTTGGCCAGGGCAGTGCCACAGTCTCCTCAGAGATAAGTGATAAACAGGATGTCTGTGCATGTACATGTCTGCCCTGCAGACTGGGAGAAGGGTAGAGGGGGAGGATCATGCATGCCTTCCACCTGGAAAGAAGCAGGCTTGGTGAAGCACTGGATCTTGGACATGGATCAAACATGCATCTTCCTGAGGACAGACCCACACCTGCTTCTGATGCGGTCACCATAGCTGGCGTCCACATGAGTGCATGGACTCCCACCTCGGGGACCAGTTATTGTCTTCTTTCTCTTTACTTGGAAAGCACTGGAGGATTTGAAATTTCTCTACTGGGTGCTCTGACAGGTCCAGTGTGAAGAGCTGGCCCCACCCGCTCAGCCTGGGACAGTGCAGGACACCTGTTTATTACGCCTGCACACGAAGAACTTTGGGAGGTACTCTGACCCTGACATAGAGGCCACTATACCTTTTAAATCTGCTGAGTCAGGCAACTCTGTCCCAGACCCTTTGCCATGGATGGCTTGAAGGATAAAGGGGTCAGAGACCATCCCAAAAGAAGAAGGCTTCGGGAGAGGAAGGAGGCCTTGGCAGAGCCTGGAAATAGCATCAAGCTGCTGCCCGTGGGCACACCGAGTCCTGAGGCTGATGTGGGGCATATGTGACAGTCAACACCCATGGCTCTGTGTCTTCAGCCTGGGCCACCTAAGCTCGGACTTGCTGCCTTTGCAGAACCAATGACTTACTGAGGGTCAGATGGACAGAAATCCTGGCCTCCTCTTCAGGCAGAGGAAATGGGGAAAGGTGCAGGACAGACAGAAGTTCTGCTGGGAGCTGATGCATCTGCACTGCTTGGCACAACTGCAAACACAGCCTGGAGGCTAAGGGCATGCAGGAGCCACTCAGAACCCAGCTCATGCTGGGGCTCCTCCCTGGCACCTTCCAGCAAGGAGCTTCATCACAGCCTGTCCTTGGGAGGCATTGCAGGAGCTGTTGATTCCCACCATGGAACATCTCCCATAATGTTCTCTGTCCCTGGAAGTGCCCAGAAGAGGAGTTGGGTGAAGAACAGAAAATATATGTCAGCTAAAGTACTGGAGTAGAAGCACACTGAAGTCCCCCCAGGGTTCCAGATTCTTGTCTTTGTCCATTCACCCTTCACTCATCTGTCCACCAACCATGTTCCTATCTGGGCTGTCCATTTGTCCATCCATTGTCATTTGTCTACCCATCCCTCCATCTCCGATTCATCAAACTGGGTACTCATGTTACCATCCATCCATCCGTCCATCATTCACCTGTCCATCGATCCATCCATCTGTCCGTCCATCCATCCACCCATCCATCCATCCATCCGTCCATCCATCCACCCATCCATCCATCCACCCACCCATCCATCCATCTGTCCGTCCATCCATCCACCCACCCATCCATCCATCCATTTGTCCATCCATCCATCCATCCATCCATCAATCCATCCGTCCAAGATTCACTTAAAACTCTTTTGTATCTGGCCAGTGTGTTTAGGAATACACATGTGTTATTGGTCTAGACTTGAAAAAAACAGACCAATGAATGGGAAATTGAAAAAAATGAACAAGGATGCTCAGCCAACCTCACTATTTTAAAGTTTCATGAGTCCAAAGGCCAGGCCTGGATGTCTCCTCAGGATACTTATCAATGATTATTTGCTACGTGAATGAATGAATGAGTGAATTTAGTATCGTGAGACAATATAAGGAATACAGCCTCTGGTCCAAAGCAGTTTGACTTCAAAGTCCAGCTCTTACGTGGCTTTGTGAAAATCCCTGCACCCTGATCCTCAGTGTCCTCATTATAAAATGGGGATGAAATACACACTCTGGAACAATACGTGAAGCCAAGCTGGAGTTGATGTGCAGCGCTGAGTGCAGACCTGGGAGATCAAACGGGAGACAAGTAGTTCAGGGCGAGGGCGCAGGAGGGAGAAGATGTTCAAGCCAGAACTCGGAGCAAACCCCAAGCTCCCATGTTTCCAGGGAACCAGGGGTCCTTCTGCCTCCAAGAGCAGGGACCGGAAGGGGAGTCAGAGCTTTTCCAGTGTGGACAGCCAAGACGGATGGTGTCCCAGTCCAATAGCAGCTGTCTCTCTGCAGCCCCCAGGCCTCCTTGGGCGCACTCAGGGTCACTGTGGAAGAGTGCCGACATTGCAGGTTGCCAGGGGCGGACAAAGCCCTGTGTTTTCCTTCCCAGCACCCCATGTGGCCACAGGGTTTGCACACGCTGTACCATGGCTGAGGTGGGCACAGTTCTGGCTACTCTCATTGCCATACTGATTGGGTCAAGGGCTGGCTTCCCAGCTAGGAGGAGGTGGTTTCTGGGTGAATCTGTGAAGAGGCTCCTGTGGAGACCAGCAGTGAGAGTGACCCATCAAGGGTGGCCCGGGTGCCCCTCCCCCAGTGAGGACACTGTCATCTGCTCCATCAAGGGCTCAGACAGCCAAAAGGGCAGAGAAACGCCTAGCCCTGACTCAGGCTGCGCAGCTCAGACTGGCACCTCTCTCTGGGCCTCCAGTTGGCACAGGTACACTGCAGGACTCTCAGCCTCTCCTTGCATGGACCATTTCAGGATGAAATCCCTCTGAGGGTACGAGATTACCTATGGGCTCTGTGGTATGGAGGACACTGGCTAGCCCACTGGAATTATGTAAGGTTTCACGGAGGCCTGAGAGGGCCTGAGCCCCTCCCGCCGCATGGCAACACCCACCTCGGACCCCACCTTTCTCTGTGGGTCCTGTAGTCCCACAATGCATTTCTTTGTGCATTGAACATTCGGGGGTCTAAATGCCACAGTAGGCCTGGCTTCTCGGGGCTGGGAGACTTCTTCCTCCCTGGCCAGAAGCCAGCTGCTTTCCACGGCAGCCGTTTCCCTCTGGTGTTTGTCACTGTCTCCACCGTTACAATCTTGTCTGTAAGCCTAGTAGCGGATTCTGCCTAAATATCTCTTCCTTCCTCCCTCCCCTGAGGCTGTCACGGCAGTTTCTGTGGTTTACCTCCTAGCACAGAGCCTGCCTGCGGGTGGGTGGTACACTCCACAGCTTTCGTTCCGGAGGGTGAATCCGACACAGTGAAAACACGCCGGCTCACTCCTGGGGAGCCCTGCTCCGCAGCCTCAGCGGTCCCCTCATCCTGTGACCGAAGAGTGAGGTCTGTCAGACACCACAGGACCCCGGGGCACCTTTCCACCATGTCTCGGCCCTGAAGGACCAGCGGTCGCTCCGTGCTGGCTGTGAGAACATCTCAGGACATCCTGCCTTCAGAGCAGGAGTTAAAAGCCTGTCATTTCAGTACTCTGCAGAAACAAATGAGAGTCGTTACCGAAGGTAGGCGGGAAGCTCGGCCCTCGGTGAGAGTATCGACTTGAGTTTGCCATGGCCTTTCTTTCCTTGGGCTTGAAATGCTTTTATAGCAATGGCCTCATTTGTCCTGATGATGTCATCTCCAAGGAGGAAGGGCGGGAGCAGCCAGGGAGGCCCTCCCCCCACCACTGGGAGCTCTGGTGACAGCTCTGAGATCACAGAGTCGGTTAGTTAGCACCAGCGTCAGGTCCAGCATCACCTGGGTACGTGGCCTGTGAGGCTGTGGTCCCCACAGCAGCAGATAGATGGCTTCTCTCTGTAGTGCCGGCCAGACAGGAGGCTCTCAGGGACCATCTGCTCCTGCCACGCCCCACCCAGTCCGCCTAGGTGAGCAGTCTTCTCTGTCTGGTTCCACCATGAGTCTCCGCCTCAGACAGAATCCAGCCCTCCAGGGCCCAAAGCAGAGGAGGGCCACACTGTACGGGGATCGCGCCCAACATGTGGCCACACCCGGAGACAGGAGCTTGTCACACACACACACATACACACACACTCACACACACATACACACATACACATATGCACACACACATACACACATATGCACATACACATACACACATATGCACACACACACGCGCGCGCTCGTGTGCATGGGCTGAGGCTGCCGTGGCAGCTATCCCCGGCTGTGAGGAGGACTCCAGGACCCCCCCTGAGCTCAGCACCACAGGCACACAGCAAGCTCACCCCCACGCAGCCAGCTGCCCCACCTCAGGACTCTTCACTTCCTAGCATGAGCGTCAAAGCTGCGTCTTTGCAAGGACTTCAGCATGTCTTAGGAGTCCAAAGGCCTCCTGCTTCCTCCTGAGACTGTGGGAACAGGGTTCAGGTGGGTCCCAGGTGCGTAGGAGGTGTGTTTTCCCAGAGGGCCAGCACTGAAGGGAGGTGGAATCCCAGGATAACCCCGCCCCTTGGTAGGCTGCGGGCCAGCCTCTCCTCTCCCATCCTGGGTTGATCTGCGCAAACCCTGCACTGAACCTGACTTCCGTCTCCCCCTCCCCCACCTCAGCCTCTGTAGGCACAAAGAAGACACTGAAGGAGGAAGAAGAATGAGTCCCCAGGGTCCCAGTGGTGACTTCCCAGCGTCCCCTGTGGGCATCACTAAAAACGTCTGTGTCGCTCTGCGCCAGGGACAGATATTCCTCAGTCTCACACTCGAAAGCCACACTCCAGGATCTCCCCTCTCCCGTGAAGTGCGGCCCCGGAAGTCCTGCACTGCTGTTCTTGCTGTGCCCACACCCCTGGCTTCTGTGGCGAACACAGACGCCCCTGGGTGTGGACACACAGGGAGGGTCTGGGCAAATCCTCCCTCAGATACCTGTGTTGTGGTCAGTGATTCACGATGCAAGAGCCTCGGGCTGGTCCTTTCAACAGGCTGCTGGCCAGAGGTCTGGGGACCGACTTGTCTGTCCCTGGAGACGGAGGCCCAGCATCGCCGTAGTCCTTAGCATGGGGATGCTCAGGCCTCCTCACACTTGGGGAACTCCGTGTACAGCAGAAATAGCTGCAGTGACCAAGCGTCCACTCCTGAGTGTGCTGCTGCTGCGTCCCCGCAGGCTTCACGTCCCTGTCATACCCCACCCTTTGCTTCCCGTCTTTCAAACCGAGGCGGACCCAGAGCAGCAGAGTTCACCAGGGCCCCTTTGTGATCAAGCGCAGGTCCCTTTCCCACGTCCTCAGGGGCACCAGGACCTGTGCCTCTCTTCAGGGACGTCCCCAGGTAGGGCAGACAGACAGATGGACCCAGCCCCTCCAGCCTTCACGGTGGCCTGCACCGACCGTGAGGAACGGGGCCGCAGAGAAGCCCTCTCTTCCTTATTAAGGTCTCGAAAGCCATTTCCTCCTCCAAGGCTCATAGATGGTGAAAAATGCATTTAATTCCGTCCATGGCTGTGCATTCATTTCCAGCGTGCCTGGGACGGCCAGCGGATTAATGGACACAAGCGCCTGGCCATTTATCAATAAAAGCCCCGGCCTCTGTACCTTTGAACTTCAATCAGAAAATTAACCATTGCCGTGAGGACAGCACCCGCCTCCTCTCACATCTGGAATCTGCGAGATCCAACTCGATCGATCGATCCCATCACCGCCCGACTTTCATCAGCACCCACTTGCGGT
The DNA here is from genome assembly GCA_004026965.1 of Petromus typicus. NCBI lineage: Eukaryota > Metazoa > Chordata > Mammalia > Rodentia > Petromuridae > Petromus > Petromus typicus. The sequence continues at coordinate 35,807 of PVIR01015312.1, forward strand.
CCGCGTCACCCGTGGACCCTCAGGGGAAGCAGCGGGCCTGTGTGTCCGCTGTTTAATTTCCAGCAATGAGCTGATGATTATGAGACTGTCCATTCCCCATATTTACACTGATTGCTTTTTCATTTACTCTGGTTTCCATTATGCCACACAAGTAGAAAGGTGTCCAAGGAGCGGCTTAATTGAGTTCAAGTTGCGTCGCTGGACATCAAGCGATGTTAAAAGCACGTTCCGTTTCAGCTAAGTTATTATTTGGCCCTAAACCAAATGGATCTCAATTTTTCAGAGACTGCATCAATAAATATATGTAGGGTAGGGGTGGGGGGAGACAGAATAACTCTCTCGGTCACGTGTCCTCTCCATGTGACATAAGCACCCAAATAGGATGCAATGAGATGCTCTCTGAGGTAACGAGCATAAATTTGAAGACGCAACTTGAAACAAGAATGCTTCGCAGTTGGGGTCATCTAGCAGGTACCAGCTAGAGCTAGATGCTGGTGAGTCACGGGCCTCTGCAGCCCCCAGATCCCAGCTCTAACTCCCGCCCACCCGGAGGACCCGCTCAACAATACAGCCCGGGATTGGTCACTGTCCTCCCGATTCGCTCGGAGCCCAAGGTGCTGACAGAGCAGCCTTCCTATGCTCCCCACTTCACTTTTGCTAAGGCGGTGACAGTCCTGCCATGGAGGGTTGGCACCGGAGGGCAGGTGTGGAGACCCAGGTGCCGGATGTGGGGGACGCAGTCGTGTCAGATGCAGGCCAGCGCTGGGTGGGACCGTCCTCCCTGAGACGGTGCCAGAGCGGCTGTTAAAGTGGGGAACTGGAGCAAGGGCCGTGCGGGGGAGGGGACCTCAGGCGGCGGCCGGGAGGGAGGGCGGTTCCGGAATGGAGGAGTAAGGGCACACAGAGTGCCAAGCCGGGCCAAGGAGCCTAGATCTGAAGAATTGAGAATTGTTGTGCTGCAGAGGTGCTCAGCATGGTGGCATGGCCAGCGCCCACCTCAGAGGGGGACTGCTGTGGGACCAGCGTACCCAGGAGAGGTGGGAGCCTGGGCTTTTGGAGGCAAGAGGCAAAGCAAACCTGACAGTGGGCAGGGAGAGAAGAGGCAGCATCCTGGCTGTAGGCCCATGGCTATCAGCAGGGGTGTTGCTAGAACAGTGATCAGAGGCTGAGGTCCACACTCTCTCTCTGTCATTTAAGACAGTGCTTCTCAAACCTCCTGCAGATGAGGGAGATCCAGAGAAAATCTCAGCGTACGTGAGGCCAAACTGTCTTCCTAATCTTACTAAGAAGTCCCTTCCCTTCCTCAGTGTTGTTGTGGACTAAGACAGAGTTTCCAAAGTGCGCTGTTGTCCCATACCCTGAAGCCTTGCAGTCTGGATGGTCGATGAAAGGCAGAAAAATAAGATAGAAGAAAAAAGCTAAGTATATGTAAGAGTGTCCTTGATGCAGCAGTGAAAATATTGATTGCATTAGCCCCGACCCCTGAGTGCTCATCTCTAATACTCCGTGTGATGGGAAAGGCACCATGCATTCTGTGGTATACGGAGAAGTGGCTGTGCCCAGAAAAACACTCGTAACTGTTTAAGTTGCAAGCAGAAGGTCCATGTCCTTTGTGGGACTGCATTTTTACTTCATAGAATGCAGTTGGTTAGCTTTCTGACACCATAATGAAATGCCCAAGGCAGATAATTTATGAAAGAAAAGGTCCTATTGACTCCACCTTTGATGGACCAGCCCACAGTCAAGAGTACTGTCCCTTTTCCCCAAATGGCCCTCAGAGTTTCCAACACTGCGTAAGTATCGCACTGGGGTGCACACCTTCAACATGTGGACCTAGGGGACAGTCATGGTCCAAGCTACCACAGGCTGCAGTGGCTTGAACATCCGCTCTCCAGACGTGTGTATTCTGACAGAGCCTTCCACTCTTCGGAAACTGTTTATGAGCAAGATTGTTAGAATTTGGAAGCACTTGAATCTCTATTGAGAAACTGACAGTGTCCCTCATTTAAACGTGAGACAGGGGTGACCGCAAAGCCCGTGACTTTGAAGATATCACGGAGAGAAGGAATTAATACTGGGAAGATCTGCATGACTCAGAGAGCCGCCATTTTCAAACAGCCAATGTGCAATGTCACGAAACCGTGCGTGAGTAAAAAGCTCAGTGCCAAAGCAGACTTTTTGAATGGCTTTTAAATAAGCTCCCTACAGCATGAAGGATCCCTGCTAGGGCTCCGAGCTCTATATTGCAATAAACTCCCACACGTTGGAGCTGGGTACAGCATCAATAACGAAACTCTGTAGCAATCTGAAAAAATCTATTTAAATACTCTTCCATTTTTCTACTATAGATCCGATCCATGCAAGGTCATATCTGTGTGCATCTCACCCAAAATAACATATTGCAACACTCTGAATGCAGACAGGAATATGAGAACCCATCTGTCTTCTATTAGACCAGACATTAAAGAGATGCAGAAATATATGTTTTCTTAAAAAAATGCTGCTTTTTCTCACGAACTTGTGCTTTGTTTTGGGAAATGTTAAACTTTCATTAAAATAGGTTATGTTTGTATGTAATAGGCTTATTGCAATTTTTAAAACTAAAAAGTAAGCAAACATTTTAACCATATTTCAGTGTTACTTTCTTATATGGTAACTGTCAATAGATTTAACCCATGTGACCAGGGGCTTCTGGAGCCTCAATAGTTTGTAAGGGAGGAAAGGGTTCCTAAGGGTAGAAAGTTTGAGAACCACTGCGGAGGG